>JAPKLY010000619.1:63415-223746 GCA_026898435.1 Prunella vulgaris | reverse complement strand
AACCATATAAGTCCAAAGCAAAAAGGTTACACATACTGGGCTGAATAATCTATCAGGCTGTGCTGAAGACACATAAGACCTGACTCAGGTAGTAGTTCAGATCACTTGAACCATGTAAGTCCAAGGCAAAAAGGTTATTTATGCTATGGGACAAGAGACAAAGAGAATGTCAGTAAGACTCCAATGAAGACAAACATTCAGACAGAGTTATTATCAAGAGACTCAGAGCATTGAATGTACAAGGAAGGACAAATGTCTGAAAGTCAACTAGCCGTTAGAACGGAGAGCCAATGATCTTTCGACACGTATGTACGGAGTCTGCGTAACATTTAATGCGACATTTAATGCGTCTCAAAGTTGCAGGCGATGGGATAGACTTGCCAGAATAAGCATGGCGGTTAGGTCAAACAGTATTTCTAGCCTGCAACCACCCCAAAATAGGAAAGATTTGATTTGATCTCCTCCAACGGATCTATTTTGAATCTTGCCTATAAATATGGAGAACCTTGCACCCATTCAAGGTTAACGGGAAATTTCCAAGATAAGACTCTCAAGAATCCAAGCTCTCAAAGCATACTATAAGCAACACTCTACAATTAAATTTCCCTAGTGTTGTAGTAGGATTCACTCTGTATTTGCTTAGATCGATAACTCTAATATTTAGCATTGCTTTGTATTGCTAGAGCTATCTCAGTTGGAAACCAGAATACCAAACCACTCAGGGTGTGAGATTGGTTGGTTAGAAGGACTGGGACTTGTAAAACGCCCAGGGGTCAGTTCCTAAGAGAGGAAGTTACCTACTCGTGTCCCTTGGCAGGTAAAACCAAGCACCTATCCTCAGGGTTTTGAGGATTGCTTCCTGTTAAATCAGGTCATGGACGTAGGAGTTGGTTATCTCCGAACCACGTTAAAAAGTCCCTTGTGTGCTGATTTACTATTTTTTTTAGGATCATAACTGTCATCATATTAAACGGAACATTCTGCATTGTTTTATCCTCAGGACTGAATCAATCATCCTGAATCTTAATATGGTACACTCAGCCTTAATCACCCGTCTACTAAGCAACTCAGAGAAAATGCTTTCAGAAACTAAAACGAGTAGAATCTAAGGGCTCACTTTCTGCACGTACTCTAGCTCACTGAGATAGTAGTCCAACTGACTCGCTTCCAAGCAGTCAGTAGGTTTGTTATCTCTACTGAGCTTCCGAGCACATTACTCACACTCAGCTTATCTGACGCGTTACTGAACTGTCCCTGCTGTCCCTGTGGACCTTCAGCATACTGAGTAATTCAGGAAATCCTGACTGAGAGTGTAAGAGCATTTTTCTGAGTCTTTCAGAAAAATCTGACATCAGTGTATTCCCCCCCATACACTGATTGTACTCATTTCGGGACCAACAACTAGTATGGGAGGGAACAGAGACTCTCAGCTAGTTGATTATGAGGATGATTTTGAGGAGGTTGTTGAATCCACCGCCGCAGCAACTACGAATCGAGTTATAGCCTTTTTGAAGCGAGAAATGGAAGCAATTAAGAAACAGTGTGAGAAAGTGATGAAATTTGAAGGGAGATCTGGAGGATCCCCCCTCACCAATGAAATTCTTCGAGACCCACTGCCTCATTGATTCAAAGCTCTGAATTATGAGTATAATGGCACCACTGATCCGCAAGATCATTTGCTAAGATTTGAAAATGGGGCATTGTTGCATCAGTACTCTGAGGGAGTAAAATGTCGGGTGTTCCTCATCACTCTCACTAAATCTACCCAGAAATAGTTTAGTCAACTGCCAGCCGATTCTATACACTCATTCTCTGAACTCAGCGATCTGTTTCTGCATCAGTTCGTGAGTGCTAGAAAAATAGCGAAGACCTCTCTATATTTATTAAGTTTGAAACAAAAGCCCCAGGAGAGTCTCAGGACATTTATCACCAGTTTTAATGAAGCAGCTCTAGAGGTGCCCTCTGCCTCTGATGAGGTCAGAACTAATGCGTTAGCGCAAGGACTGCTAGATGGGGATTTCTTCAGGTCTCTGGCTAAAAGGCAGCCCAAATCCTCAATGAATTTCAAGTTAGGGCGGATAAATATATTAATCTAGAAGAGGCCAGAGGCATGAAGAAAGAGGAAAGAGGATCAGAGAAAAGGAAGGATCCTGAGAAGAAGAAAGGGGGAGTTGAAAATGGTAAGAATGAGAAAGAGAAAGCGCTACAGGAGAGATTTGATACTTACACCCCTTAATCTTACAGCCTACAGAGATGTTAGAGGTGGCAGCTAACATACCCGAATTTAGATTCCCTTTCTCTGCAAACAGGCCACCCAAGAATCCCAGATCTGAACACTATTGCCGATATCACAATGATTTTGGTCATGAGACCAACGAATACCGGCATCTGAAGGATGCCATTGAAAGGTTAACTAAAGAAGGTCATCTGGCTGATTTTGTGAAGAGAGATAAGGATAGATTCAGAGGGAGAAGAAGGGAATCCGGAGAAAAGGGAAATGAGTTGGTGGAGGCTCCCAGAAGAGATGGTTCAGTCTGGAGGAGGGGATTCATCCAGATGATAGTGGGAGGACCCACCTATGGTGATTCAAACAGAGCCAGGAAGGCATCGCTCAGAGGGGGTAGACCTTGGGAGACTGGAGATGTTCATCAGGTAAGAATGGAGGAGGATACACCCATAATTAAATTTGGAGCAGAGGATGAATTCACAAGCCAGAGGCCACATAATGATGCCCTCGTAATAGCAACGGAGATAGGTGGATATGGGGTTGCAAGAGTGTTTGTTGATACTGGGAGCTCAGCTGATATTATATTCCGAGAATGTTTTGAGAAGATGAATTTGAATGTGCAACTTAAGCCAGTGGACACTGTACTCTTTGGATTCACTGGAGGGGCAATACATCCCAGAGGGCAAGTGGCATTACAGGCCAGACTGGGAGAGCCACCTTTATTCAGTGTGAAAATGGTTAACTTTTTGGTGGTGTACGCACCCTCGGCATACAATGTGATAATGGAAAGACCATCTTTGAATTTATTTCGAGCAGTAGTATCTACCTATCACTTGAAAATGAAATTCCATGTGGGAAGGGAGGTAGTGGAAATCAGTGGCGATCAAATGTGCTCTAGAAAATGTTACATCGATACTGTAAGGGAGGTGGCCAAGAAAGTAAGCCACGAGAACAGAGGAGATGATCCTCATGGAAAGAGATTAAAATTGGAAGAAATGAGAGAGGAGAAGCCAGAGCTGAAGGTACTCCCTAGGGAAGAACTCATGCCTGTGGAATTGTTTCCTAACCAAATAGGATTCACCACTCGAATTGGCACACAGATGGAGCATAGGGTCGCAGAGTCTATTATCAGTTGCCTGAGGAAGAATGCAGATCTCTTCGCTTTTCAGCCAGAGGATTTGATAGGGATCGATCCAGAAGTAGCGTTGCACAGCTTGAACGTAAATCCAGAAGTCAGACCAGTGAAGCAGAAACTGAGAAGATTTAGGCCAGAGAAAGATGAGGTGATCAAAGAAGAAGTGCAGAAGCTATTAAGGGCGAAGCATATAGTGGAGGTTCAATTCCCAGAATGGCTCTCTAATGCAGTATTAGTGGCAAAGGGGGCTGGAGCTTGGAGAATGTGTATCGATTTTCGTGATCTCAACAAAGCATGCCCTAAAGATCACTATCCTCTGCCCAGAATCGACCAGTTAGTAGATTCTACGTCTGGATGAGAGCTGTTGTCCATAATGGATGCTTACCAAGGATACCATCAGATATGGATGGATAAATTGGATGTGCCCAAAGCTTGCTTTGTGGTATCTTGTGGTACCTATGGCTACGTAAAAATGCCATTTGGATTAAAGAATGCAGGGGCGACATACTAGAGGATGGTGGATATAGTTTTCAAGAAAAAATTGGGAAGAATATGGACATATACATAGACGACGTGTTGGTAAAAAGCATCAAGGCAGGAGATCATGCCTTTGATTTAGAGGAAATATTTGGAGTATTGAGAACATATCAGATACGACTCAACCCAGCCAAATGTGCCTTTGGAGTAAGAACATGCAAATTCCTGGGGTATGTCGTGACCCCTGAAGGAATAGAAGTTAACCAAGAGAAGGTGAAGGCTATTTTCGAGATGCAAGCACCCAGAAACTTAAAGGAAGCACAGCGATTGAATGGGCACATAACCGCACTGAGTAGGTTTATCTCAAGGTCAGCGGAAAGAAGTTTACCTTTCTTTAAAATCTTAAGAAAGGGATCACGTTTTAAGTGGGATGAAGAATGCCAGAAGGCCTTTGAGGAGCTGAATGAATATTTGATGAAGTTGCCTAGGTTGACCAAACCTTTGAAGGGTGAAACCTTGTATATGTATTTCTCAGTGGGGGAAGGTGCTCTGAGTTCTGTCCTCTTGCGAGAGGAAGGAAGCAAGCAGTTGCCCATTTATTACGTGAGCATAGTTATGCACGGCGAAGAAACGAGATATTTGGAGATAGATAAGCCTGCCCTCTCAGTGATGACAACAGCTAGAAGGCTGAGGCCATATTTCTTGGCTCACAAGATAGTAGTCAGAACTCACATGCCTTTGCAAAAAGTCATTGGAAGGCCGGATTTGTCCGGGAGAATGGTCTAATGGGCAGTGGAGTTAGGAGAATACGAGATTGAATTTGAGGTAAGGAAAGCTATTAAGGCACAGGCGTTAGCTGATTTCATACAAGAAACCGAGCAAGGCAAAGAGGTTAAAGTATGGGAAGCATATGTGGATAGGTCAGTTACTCAGACTGGATATGGTGCTGGGATCTGGATAATCACGCCTGAAGGAGAAGAATTGCAGTTTGCTATCAAGTTCGAGTTCAAGATATCAAATAATGAAGTCGAGTATGAGGCCTTGATTAGAGGAATGAAAATACTCCATGAGATGGGAGCACAGAGGGCAGTGGTATAGTCAGATTCTTAATTGGTCGCCCAACAATTGCAGGGGACCTATGAGAAGAAAAATGAAAAAATGGCCAAGTATGCAGAAGTAGCAACCCAGCTAAAGAAAAAGTTTGAAGAGTTAAGAGTGGAGCAAATTCCAAGAGGAAGGAATCAGAAGGCAGATTACTTGGCCAAGGTGGCGAGCGCCTCTGAAGAAGTCAGAGGTAAGATCACCTTAATTACTGTAAAAGATCGAGTAGTTCACTTGGAGGTGGGAGCTATAGAAACAGAGGTAGATTAGAGGTCTCACATCATTCATTTCCTACAAACATAACTATATACGCCCAATTCTGCATGATTGAAGAGTTCTTATACAAAAGATCTTTTACTCAACCTTACCTGAGGTGTGTGTCTACTCAAGAAGGAAATTATTTGCTAAGAGAAATTTATGAAGGTTGTGGGGGAGGTCACACAGGAGCCCGCGATGTAGCCAGAAGAGTATTACGAGCTGGCTACTTTTGGCCTACTATCTTAAGGGATGCCAAAGATCTGATATAGAGATGTAACAAGTGTCAGAGACATGGTCCACTAATACATGTACCTGCTGGAGGGATGTGAGTCATGTATTCACCATGTCTGTTTGACAAGTGTGGGATAGATATATTGGGAAAGTTCCCAAAGGCAAGTGGAGGAAAGGTATTTTTGATAGTAGCAGTGGATTACTTCAGCAAGTGGGTTGAAGCGGAAGCTGTGCAGAAGATAAATGAAGGAACTGTGATTAGATTCTTGTGGAAAAACATCTGCTGCAGATTTGGCATGCCTAGAATTCTGGTGTCGGATAATGGTGCTCAGTTTACAGGGGCAAGAAAGAGGGGATGGTGTGAAGATTTGAGAATACAGCAAAGATGAGCGTCAGTGGCACATCCATAAGCCAATGGTCTGGTGGAAGTAACCAACAGAACCATAGTAAACGGGATCAAGGCAAAGTTGGAGGGAAGCAGAGGAAACTGGGCATAACATCTGGACTCTGTCCTCTGGGCTTATCGAACTAGATTCAAGATAGCTACGGGAGAGACCCCATTTAACTTAGTATACGGAGCCTCGACAGTCATCCCAGCGGAGGTAGGAATAGAAAGACACAGGATTCAGATATATGAAGTAGGTCAGAATACACAGCTGATAAAAGAGAATTTGGACTTGGTGGCAGAAGAAAGGGAAATGTCTCGAATTAGAGCAGAAAGGTACAAATCACAAACGAAAGCGGCGTATAGTAAGAAAGTGAAAGAGCGCAAGCTGGAGAAAAGAGATCTGGTACTAAGGAGGGCAGATGCACTCAAACCTACAGGGAAGTTGGAGCCTAACTTGGAAGGCCTATATGTGATAGCTGAAGCATTGAAAGAAGGAGCTTATGAATTACAAGATGAGGAAGGCAACAAACTACCAAGACCATGGAACATAGTGAATTTGAAGAAATATTATGTCTAGTGAAGAGTAGGATTATGAATGCTTTTAATCAAAAGACTATTCATATTATGTAAGCATGGCTCAATTCTACGAATTTCAATGAAAAACTCCCAGGAATTACTGTTGCTAATTCAGGGAGACCTTAAAGAAAACCTTTCAGAGTTTAGAAAAATGAAATTTTTACTTCTTTCAGAGCAAAAAATTCTTTCCAGAGGGGGAAGAGCGCAAGTTTCTGCTCTCTGATCTCTGCGAGAGTTTAGAAAAACGAAATTTTTACTTTTTTCAGAGTAAAAAAATTCTTTCCAGAGGGGGAAGAGCGCAAGTTTCTGCTCTCTGATCTCTGCGAGAGTTTAGAAAAATGAAATTTTTACTTCTTTCAGAGTAAAAAATTCTTTCCAGAGGGGGAGGAGATATATATATGCATAAATATAGAAAACACATTCGAGTGGATAGAGAAAATAAACATACTAAGATAAAAGATAGTAAAGGATAGAATGATAATTGTCAAAAGAGCACATACGCTCTATAAGAAATTAAAAGGCACGCAGGCCCATAAGTGAAAAGCATTGTTCAAAACAAGAAAAGATAAAAAGCCAACAAGGGAATTAAGCCTCTTTGACATCGCCCAAGCCAGGTGTGACGCCCCCATGTAGGAGTGTCATCTCTTTTCTTTATATTTATTTAAAAGACACATTATTTGTCATAAAAATAATAAGTGATTTCATTTGAATGTTAAATTATAAATTGACTTTAAAATTTTATCAGCGGAAGACTGTATTGTATAAACTCGAGTTAATTTTTTTTTAAATGCCTAATCATGCTTGTGCCTAACTCGTGTCATACCCACATCTCTAAATCAAACTATTGCTTAAATAAGATATTACAAAAATAGATTATCATGCTCGAGATCAAATGTATAACTAACTCACATAAAAGACACACCACCATATGATAGACTAGTCTTGCACGCAAAACATAATTCATAATATTATCATAACATCCTTGTAGTTAGGAAAAGACTTGACGACTTACTAAGTAGTATAAGCATACAATTTTGGAAATCATCTTCAAACGATAGCCTAAGGAAATACCTAATTAACTCCTTATAGAGGACTTAAGACATTACACTTTTAATTAGATAGAGTAGGCAAAGTCAGTCCCGCGTCCTCCTCACCGCCAAAGTTTCTTGAAACGGTTAAAGTAGCATCATGAGCCTTCTCCCGGAGGAGAAGCCCAGTGGGATAACATATAATGTATAATGCATTAAAGAGACTAATAGCATGTCAACCGAGTACATGCCAGACCCATAGGCCCGATTAAGTTCATACTGACGTAGTCCGTAGAACTGTCTTGATTCACACAGAGCATAGCCCGTCGACTAGCTAAAATTCACACAGAGTAGTCCGTAGACTTGGATAATTCACACAGAGCATAATTCGAAGATCTGCCTACTCGTACACACACAAATTATTTTAATTAATGCATAATGAATTAGAGGTTACCCACTTTTCAGTTGACAATGTGAGGTTGCTTCAGGAGAGTCCAGCCGTCGCGCACTGCACTCGACATATTGATTAACCTTTTAGTCTTTTAATCGCTAAATCATAAAATTGTAAAATGTAATTCTTTACAATACTTTTAACATCTAGCTCTACCTATATACTTCATACATATGTGTCATTCATAATATAGTCCAAATATTTCTACTAACTTTATAACACTAAAAAAAAGTACTACTACCTCCCAAATCGAATTCCTAAAGGACACACTATAGTATATAATTTATTGGCAAAAATACACATGTTAAAATTTCACAAAATTTATACAGTAGGTTCATCTCTCAATTATTTACATACTGTAAAATTTTTAATTAAAAATAACTTGTAGATATTTTCTTGTGATTTTCACAAGTTGATTGTAAAATGAGTTATTAATAGGGTCTAGGTCATATATTTTTCCAAAATTTAGGAAATATTGAATATTAATTAGAAAAATATAAAATAAATTTTGAAATGATTTTAAGAGTCAGTATTAAAATATATAAAAATTTCACATTTTAATCCCATCTATTTTAATTTCTATGATTTTTCTAGTAGGGTACAAAAACATTTTACATTTACAGCAATAACACCATTTACAAAAAAAATAAAAAAAAATCAAATATAACTCCAAAAGTATCAAAATAAAATTCTTATAAAAGCTATAACATGGGGGAATAACATAGTTAAAAATCAACCTCAAATACAAAGCCATCTAATCACAAAATATTTTTAAAATCATCACAAAAAACAAGGGCGTTTTTCTTCACTGCAGCACCTCAAAGGAAAAATCATGTAAATTCGAAAACAACTCCAAAAATTCTAAAATTTTAAATATATGTTCTTAACTCACAGTAGCTCAATGTAGAGCTGTCAATTGGGCCGGGCCGGGCCAGCCCATCCTGGCCCATCGGGCCATTTGTTATTTTTCGGGCCGGGCTGGCCCGGCCCAGTTTTCACCGGGCCATGATATTTTGAGCCCGTCCTGGCCCTAGGCGGGCTGCCGGGCCATTGGGCCAAATTGGCCAGCTAAATTTTTTATATAACAATAAAATAAAATTTTAAATTACTAAATACATACCACAAACTTAGTGTAAAATACAAGTAATCATCTTGAAATTAAACCATATGATACATCTTCTTCCCAAAATTATCTCACAAAAATCTTCTGTAAATTAAACCAATTTAACTTCTAAGTTGATACATCTTCTTCCCAAAATAAAATAACATAAATTCAGAGGATCATCAATTACACCACCATAAATCAATTACAACTTCCTAAAAAATAAATAAGAATCAACTACCGATGGTGAATATCGAGACAGAAAGAATCATCGGTCCTAAATTATTAATCCAACACCCAAACAAAATCAATAAATTATTAATCCAATACCCAAACAAAATAAAAAAAAACAACTGGACAATCTTTGGAATACAAGATTAATTTTTGCAATCAGAGAATCCCTCGTGTTGCCCATGTTTCCCCTGTTTACAGAATTTTTTTTACCTTCAACAGCGTGGGAGTCGAGGCGGTGGCTGCGCAGCAGGCGGGCGGAGGCGACGGACTGCAGGCGGCGCATCGGGTGGGAGCGGCACGCAGCAGGCGGCGTTACGTATGCGTTGCCGTTGCAGCGGGCAGAGCCGTCGTGGCGTGGGAGGCGGTCGCCGGTCAGGCCTGGCACCGGCGAGGAACGATGGGCGCCGCTTAGGGTTAGAGGCGTGGGTTGTGTAACTTATGTAATTGTGTTGTGTGTGTCGTGGAAACAGATTAGTTGGGTTATAGTCTTATAGAATGTGTAATATTCAAAACTATTAAAAAAAATTAAAAAAATCTACAGGGCCAACCCTGGGCCACCTTGCCAGCCCGGCCCAAGCCCGAACGGCCCGACGGGCCTACTGGGCCGGGCCAAATAGGCCCGGTTCTTTTCGGGCCAGAATTTCTTAGGCCTATCCTGTCCTTTAGGTCGGGCCCATTTTGACAGCTCTAGCTCAATGTGGTAAAAGGGTTTTGTCAAATCGTTGGGAAGAGGTCAGAAGAATTTTTGGAATGGACATGCAACTATATGGGCTGCTTCAACATTAGAAATACTACACATGCAAGCTTAGTTTGGTCACCCAACTTAATTAAATCATCCAATGTCACCCATAAGCCCTCATACAAATTTAAAGTGAAATTTACAGTAGAAAAATACAAGTAAAAGTCACATGCAATGAAGGAAATCAACATGCAATCACCAAAACCCACATGCAATCCCACATTCTAACACAAATGGCTTCAACCTTGACAAATCCATACACTAAAACATAAAATCCATTATAGTTTTTCAAATCAAGTGCTAAAATATTTTTGGCCCCAACACAATATTTAATCATCATCCTCAGCAAGTCTTGCAGGGAGAAAAAAAATGAACAAAAAAAAAAAAAAAAAACAAAAAAAGAACATTGTCGTTCTATAAACCCATCTTGAAAAAAAATAAAAATAAAAATAAAAACAAGGTTGGATGAGATATGATTTTTCTATAATCATACCTTCACGTTTCTAGTCCTTGTTGAAACCTTGAGTCTCAGCAAGAAAAATCAATGGCGGAGGTGTTTACCTTTTTTTTTTAGAGAGAGAGAGAGAGAGTGTGTGTGTGAGTGAGAGAGTGTAAGAGAGAGAGAAAAGAAGGAGAAGATGAAACGTCTCCCCCCCTTTTTTTTTTGTTTCTGAATGAAACTGTTGAAGGTTCTAGATACCTATTTATTTTAAGCTAATATTGTTTATTTGTTAAAAAAATTATTAAACTTTCTTTTAACATCCGTATGTGTAGATATATATATATATATATATATATATATAGTTGTATCATATACTATATATATAGACGTATACACATACACACATATATAAACGATATATATAAATACTGCTAACACACATATATATATATATATATATATATATATAAATATACTTTATAAGAAATTTAAATGCATAGGGATGGACTTAGTCCATTAACCCCTCTCAAGTCTCAACCAACGTTTCTTATTCCCTTTTTTTTTCTTTTTTTTTTTTATCTCTTTCGTTTTTTATATATATATATATATATATTATTTTCTTTTAATAACAAATTAATATTATTTAATAATATAATATTAAGAATATTTAGTCAATAGAATTTAGTATAAGATATATACACATTTATAGAAATACATTAATGATTCAGATGTTAAAATAATTAGAATAAACTATATTAAATTTTTGTAACTTAGTAATTATGAAAAATTTACTTTAGTATAGTGAATATATATATATATATCTATTTTTTTCCATTTAAAATATTTAAGGTTTATTTTAATTAGTACTATAACACATACAAAAATTCTTATTATATACCCCTTTTTTTTGTAGTAGATTATTCCTAATTAGTTCATACTTTTTTTTTCTTTCTTACTTGTTTGCGTCGAGTGAGTCTCAATCGAGCTAGGTCTCCTCAGTAAGCCATCCTGCTAAATTTCGAAAGTTCATAAAAATATTAGCTCTTCCATTTAGTAAACCAAAATTTCAACTAACAAATATTTTAAAATAAAAATTAAATATTTTAAAAAGTAATTAAATTATTTTAAAAAATTAGATATAATATAATTGAAAATAGGGTGTTACACCGGGCCCAGAGGAAGGAATGTCGGAGGCAACACTTGGAGCAGGATCGGAGGAAGAACTGAGGTCATAAAGCAAAGGCTGAGCAGAGAGAAGTGCAAGGTCAGAAGAGCCTGGATCGGTTAGCAAGAGAGAGGCCTTCCGCATCACGGGGAGGAACCAAGGAGCATCGACAGGAGCAGTCAGATCCCCTTTAAAATAGGGTGAAGGAACAACCTCTTCTCGAGTACGCACAATATCAAGCTTCTCAGTAAAGCCCTTCTGTTGCGTCTGCTTCACGGCAGACTTGAAGGCAAAACGAATGAAATGACTGGTATGAGTGGCCATGTGCTCTAAAAACAAAGTACTGTGATGATAGGCATCCAGTAAACCTTCAAACATCTCTTTAAGAAAGCTCTGACCAGCAGGAGAATGCAAAAGATTACGGCGGCAGAAGTCTACACGTTGAAGCGCTTGGTGCTCACCTCCTCAAGCTGAGCCTTCAAGGCAGCCAATTGAGTTTCTGCATTTGCTAGTTTCCCCTCCAAATCTTGAATCTGGACGTTCTTATTGGAATTATGGCCAATAGCCTCAGTAAGAGATTGAGCAGTCTTCTGAAGTTCCTGATCCTTATAATCTAGTTCTCTGCGCAGAGAGTCGAGATTAGAAGACTCCTTGCAGTCTAGAAAATGGGCTTGGGCAACCAAAAACTGAAAATAGACGAAAGCATATGAAAAAACAGATAAATTGGCGGGAAAAAGAAGCAAAAAAGAAGATTGAAGTAGTACCTCAGTAAGTTTTTTAAACATGGCAGATCGAAGTTGCTCGGAAGACATATCAGGAACATCAGCAGAGAAGGAAGGGAACTTGACCCCTTTAAAGAAGTTTAAAATAACCCCTTCTTCAGAAGACAAGGATGAGTCAACAGCTGGAATCTCAGAAGATATCTCCTCGGGCACTTCAACGCGGGAAGCTTGGCGGGTAGATTGGCTCGTACGTTTCAAAGAACCCCTAACCTGTGTTGAGGAAGAAGAAGCTCTCTTGCCCTTGCCTTGGGTTTAGGCGCAACCTACCCTTCTCCTTCCACCTTCACAACAGGAAGAGGAGGGATATAGACAGTAGAAGGGGCAAGGGAAGTACCACCCTCTTCAGCACCCTTGGGATCAGCTTCTCGTGGGCCTTCTAAATGCCAAAGGAGTTATGTCCAGCACCTCGTCATCATCTTCCAATAAAAGAGCGTTCTTCCAGTCCATATCTGCAAAATGAGCTAGAAATTAGCCTCAGGGCAAGAAAACAGAAGATACAAAGAAGAAGAGCATATATATATATATGTATACCATGAGGATCAGTAGGAAAGAATTCTTGATGAGTAAACCCGAAATGGAACAAAGCATAATTTTCACGCAAAAACGCAAAAATTCTAGGATACCCATTCCTAGAAGCAACCCGATTTAGGTGAAGCATCACTTCCTGATCAGCTTGAGGAACCACCTCACCAACAGATTTGATAGTTTGAGAAGATTTCGGTGCCTTATATTGCCACCGATCACAGATAAAAGGCCAAGATCTAGAGCGAGGAGTTACTACAAAGTAATACTCTCTCCAATTACCATCAATACTAGGGGGCTTCCCCACAAAATGAGAAATGCCCTGGTGCCTGGAGCTAAAGTAGTAAAATTCGTCTCTCTTTTTTAGTTCATGGTTGACATAGAAGATTTCTGGAGTAGGATTCCCACCATTGGCTTTCAAAATAAAATAGAAGGCCAGGAGAAGGCGGATAGATGAAGGAATCACTTGGTTCAGAGGAATTCGATAGAGATTACAAACACCAGAGATGAACTGGTGAACGGGAAACCTAAGGCCCGCATGTAGCTGAGACACCCAGAAAGCTAAAGAAGGAGATGGTAGGTGATTTGGAAGCTCATCCGTAGTGGGTAAGTCCACCAAGAAATCGGGATGCGGTAATAGAATAGCCCTGATATCTGTCAGATCTTTCTTGTTCAGGAGGGTTTGATGGGATATGTCGTTCCAACGAAACTGATGTCCCTCTGTGACAGGTTTAGAAGGACGGGTAGAAAGAAGAATGAAATTAAGGTGTGGATCGGAAGGCCCTAACATGGTAGAGGAAGAATGGCGGGAAGAATACGAATGCGACAAGTCCCCAGAGGAATTTTTTGGTTTGGAATCGCCGGAAAAAAGAGAAGCCCTTGACATAATTAAATAGGCACAACTAAGCGAAGCCCAACAAAGAAGAAAGAGAGGGTAAAAGCATCAAACCCTAGACATGCAACAAGTCATAGTCTGGAAAAACAAGGAGAAAGAATAAGTAATACCTGTGAGAAAAGACGCTCGTCGGAAAGGACAACAAAGGAAGAAGAGTATCCCCAATTAGAGTAAAAACCCCTTCGAAGAGCTTGGAAAGAGAAGGATGAAATTAAGAGGTAAAGAGGTAGAAAGAGGAATAGAAAGGACTGTACTTTTTCGAGAAAAGTGAAAACAGTACCCCTTTTATCGATAAAAGGAAAAGGTACGAAACAATCGCGACCCTCCCGTAGGGACACGTGTAAGGATGGAAACCACCCAGACGAAAGGTCGCATCCTTTGGACGGTCCTGATGCAACGGGATTTGCTCCTAAGAAAGAATGCGGGAATCCAGAAAATAATTGAAAAATTTACTAGGCAGTAATAGCTAGAGCCCAGAAAGCAGAGATTACTTATTCCAATAAAATTGCCTACATGCATTTTCTATATGGAATAGGGAGGACTAGTTGATAGGATGTGGATGTGTGTGATCTCAGAGGTCACCGACCAGATATAAATCCTTCTTAAAAGGAGAAGTATTTGAATGATAAAGTCTTAAGAACTAATATGGACCTCGAGGCTCTAATGGTTTAACAAAGCATTAGCCAGAGAGAATTCCCATCTCAGAAAACGGAATACTAATGAGGTCTGCCCTGTGGACTCATTCCTCTGCCAGAGTGCAGAGGACTTGGCCTATTAACAAGAGGCATCTGGTTAAGGGAGGACACCTCCCTCTCACTTCTGAGGTCTAACCTCTGGTAAGTTCACCTATTTATGTTCAGAGCATAGAGAAGAAAAGAAACCTCTGTCATTATCATTGAAACATATGACCTAGGTGCACATATCCATCCGAATCGGGATGAGGGAATAAAATTGTACTTTCCACCAATAGGAGAGTGCCACGTATACTAGTACTAATAGTACTACCTTTATGCCGCATTGCTCCACTAACTGGGAGCCGTTAATAGTGGTCCCTAAGCAGAGGAAAGGACAATCATACTCCTTTGATCAAAGGAGAGGGTATAAATAGTTTTCTCTCTCTCTTTTTCATTTTTTCATGACACAACTTTAAAAACACACTCATATATTTTCATTCCGGTTACGTTGAAGAGTTTTCCGAGGACTAACTTGAGCGTCAGAGGATTGACGCCAGAATTCCTTCCGACTCAATTTTGTGCAGATCTTCAAGAGAAGGGCATGATGGGTCAGAGGAATACAGCAGAAGGCAGAAGGTGGATCATTGTTTAGCTAATCGCCAAAGGATGACAAGTAACGATTTCTTGACATCGATCTAATTTATTTTATGTGCTGGATGAGTATTTTTTGACTCTATCACTTGGCATACTTAGCTTGGCTGATAAACGTTCCATGGGGCATCTGCTTCACCTGCAGCCCAATGAAGTAGGTCATCTCCCCCATCATTAACATCTCTAACTTATTTGTCATCAGCTGACCAAATTGATCACACATCTGCTTGTTGGGGGACCTAAAGATGATATCATCAACATATATCTGCACCAGAAGGATATCATCTCCATTTTCTTTTCGAAACAAGGTCTAGTCAATCTTCCCTTTGCTGAAGCCACTGTCCAGTAGAAACTGGGAAAGAGTATCGTACCATGCTCTGGGTTCCTGCTTTAGTCCATATAAAGCCTTCTGCAACATATACACCTTGTTTTCAACTTCGAACCTTGGTGCCTGTTCCACATAAACCTCTTCTGCCAGGATTCTATTCAAGAAAGCTGACTTGACATCCATATGAAAAATTTTGAACCCCTTGAAAACAACATAGGCAAGAAACAATCTAATGGCTTCTAGTCTGGCCATAGGAGCAAAGGTCTCATCATGGTGAATCCCTTCTGACTGTGAGTACCCCTGGGCCACTAGCCTTGCCTTGTTTCTTACCACCACATCGTTCTAATACTTTTTGTTCTTAAAGACCCACTTTGTGTCTATGACCTTCTGATGTCTGGGCTTCTCCACTAGAGTCCAAACTTCTTGTCTTGCAAACTGATTTAGCTTTTCTTGCATAGCTACAATCCAGTTTGGGTCTTCAAGAGGTTCTTGGATATTCTTGGGTTCGATCATTGACACATAACAACTGAATTGAGAGGCCAAGTTAAGTTTCCTTCTAGTTTGGACACCTACACTTGGATCTCCTATGATCTGTTCAGCTGGGAAGTCAAACAAACTCTTCTAACCCCTCTGAGGCGCCATGGTCCGCTCCTCTTGGGTTAGGTCTGACATTCCCCCTTGGTTAGTGTCAGGAGTTTTTTCACCCTCATCTGGTACTGATGAAAGCTTGTCAGCTGAATTAGGCTCATCATCCGAATCTGATTCTGACTCAATCCTAGGTACTACAACCTTGATCAGATCTGGCTTATCATTCAGATTCATCTGATCCATCTCGTCTGCTATCTTCTCTTTGCTGTACTCATGAATAGATTCATCAAATACAATATGGGGTGTTTTCTCCACATAAAGAGAAACCTTATTAAAAACTCTATAGGCCTTGCTGCTGCTAGAATATCCTAAGAATATTCCCTCAGCAACCTTAGCATCAAAAGTTTTTAATTTTGTCTTTCCATTGTCATGGATGAAACACCTACATCCAAAAATATGGATAATGGAAAGGTTAGGGGATTTACCTTTATACATCTCATAGGGGGTCTTGTCATGCCTCTTGACTGGCAAGCATCTATTCTGGATGTAGCAAGCAGTGATGATGGCCTCTGCCAAAATCTCTGGGGAGTGTTGTATTCAGCTAACATTGTCCTTGCTGCCTCCTTGCGGGTTCTATTCCTCCTCTCAGCTAGACCATTCTGCTCTAGTGTTCTGCCAGCTGATGTCTCATCCTGAATACCATTCTCAATGCAATAGTGTGTAACAACAGAGTTAAGAAACTCAGTACCTTTGTTACTTTTGATTCTGACTATGTTGAGGTCCTGCTCATTCTGGTTCCTCTTGAACAACTCCAGCATCTTGACCATAGTCTCATTCTTCTTGAACAAGAACACTACGCAAGTGTATATTGTATAATTGTCCACAATAACCAGTGTGTACTTCCTTCCACTGAAGCTAAGAGGTGAGACTGGTCCAAACACATCCATATGAAGAAGCTGGAGTGCCTTGGTTGTGGAAGTACTCTGCACATCCTTGAATGAGGCCTTTGTTTGCTTCCTCTTCTTGCAAGCATCACACTTCTGCTCGGATGCAAACACCTCATTGGGTAGTCCTCTGACCAGACTCTTCCTTGCAACCTTGTTGAGGGTCTTGAAATTCAGATGACCTAGCCTCTTGTGCCAGAGCAAGCTGACCTCAGATGAGCTTTTAGCAACCAAACAAGAGTCAGTTGGGCAGCTTTACATGTTACCTCTTCTGAGGCCAGTTAGTAGCACCTGCTCATTTAAATCATTAATCACAAGGCAAGAGTTCGTAGAAAATCTTACAGAGTATCCCTTATCATAGAATTGGGACACTGACAGAAGATTATGCATCAGCCCATCTACATAGTAGACTTCTTCAACTCTGGTTCCTTTGATCACCAAGGTACCAACTCCTCAGGTGACTCCAAAATTGTTATGACCAAACACTACTCTAGGCCCATCAAGCATCACAAAATCCAGGAGGAGATGCTTCTCAAACATCATATGTTTTGAACATCCACTGTCAATGTACCAGACGTGGTTCTTGGATTCTCCTCTCTTAATTGGGCTAGAGCTTGCCTGAAATTAAACTCAGACTTTAGGTACCATTTCTTTGGGTCCTATTTGGTTAGAGTCTAATTTTGAAATACATAAGAAGAGACCATCCTTATGGGGGTTAGGTGATCTCAACTTTCTTCCATATTTGTCTAAAGAAATCATCTCCCTAAGAGGATATTTTCTAGGGCGATGAGTGATAACAACAGGCTTATGAGTGAGCTGCTCGTATGGGTAATTTCTGCTTAAGCTTTTGAATAACTCATAAACTTTAGCCTTTGCAGGCTTACCAGTTTTGGTTACGTTAAATGTAACCCAGGGCTGAGGATTGTTTTGCTTGGGCTTTCTTTGCTGAGACTGCCCAGGCTTATCACCCCTCTGCTGATTCTGCTGAGGCTTCTTCTTCTTAGCATAACTATGAATTGGATGTCTCTTCTGATTTTGGGGCTTCTGAGCTTTGGACTTATTTTTGTCAACAACAGGCTTCCGAGTTATTGTACTCATCTGCTTAGCTGGGACCTTGTCTGTCCCTCTGCTCTTTTGCTCTGCTGGTTCAGTTGCAGGCTCAGCTGACCCTTTACCCTTACGAGGATCCCTAATAGGCTCACTATTTTTCTTCTTCTTTTGTGGCTTGGGATAACCAAGAGCCCTTTTGTTATTCACAGTTTATGAGGATTCAGCTATATCAGACACGACATTTTTTGCCTTAGTCAGCTGATCCACTTTCAGCTGAAGCTGCTGTGAATTTTTGGTTAATAGTTTATTCTATTTGAAGAGTTCAACAAACTTAGCTGTCAGCTATTTTTGCTCATTACTCAAGACTAGGTTTTCAATGAGCAGCCTTTCTATCAGCTTCTCCTGTTCTTCACATTTTTCTGACAAGTCAGCCTGACTTGTTAGCATGTGAGTCATAGGATATCACTGATAGTCTGGCGTTCTCCTTTTCCAGTCTCAGGCTTTGAACTTCAGCTTTCAGCTTAGAGTTCTCCTCTTCTAATTGAGAACAAACTTTCATGGAGGATTGGAGATCAGACAACAGTTTTTGTAGGTCTGACTCTATGGAATAGGTAGAGGAGCAAGATCAGCTAAGAGAGGGGAGTTGGAGAATTTACCTTTTCTACCTTACCCATAAGGTAAATGTCTTCCTCTGATTCAAAATCAGATGAGGATAAGGTTGAACTGATGTCTTCCTTCTCCTCCTCTGCCAGCAAAGCTCTCTTATCAGCAAATCTCCGATCTCTCTTAATTGTCTTCTCCTCTCTCTCCCTTAGTGTCAGCTGGAGACAATCATAGCTGAGATGCCCTGGCTTGTTGCAAGAATAGCAGACACCATCATCTCCTCTCTAGGGTCTTGGATCCCTCCTTCTCTCTAGAGACTTGTATCTGGTTTCCTTGTCATCTTGGGTCTCCTGGAATCAGATGACTTCTGGTATCTTCTGGAAGAGTCACCCCTATTCTTCTTTCAATGAGATAGATACTTTTGAAACTTGTTTAACATCTTGTCAAACTTTTTGGTCAGTAGAGCAAGCTGCGCTTTTAAGCTCAAGTCCTCTGTAGTGGAGGACTTCTCTTGGCTATCAGCTGTGGCAGAGAATGCTACATTCTTGGCAGCTGATGAGGACGATGGAGTTTCTTCACGGTCTTCTTCTTGTATGTCAATTTTGTGAGCTTATAGATGAGACTGTAGAGTGTGGTGACTGATCTTTGATAGGTTTTTAGTCTCTTTGATCATGGTCACTTTCACCCTCCATCTGGGTGAGAGATCTAAGGAGTTTGTTGTTGATCTCTCTTTTAGAATACTCCTTTCCCAAGGAGCTTGCCTTGTTCATGATATTGGTCAGCCACATGTCCAGCTGATCAATAGTTTCATCAGCCTTTATCTTGAACGTGTCAAAAGTATGGAGGACTGCTTGAAGTTTGTTCTCCTTGATCTGGTCAGTGCCTTCACACATCAAAGAATGTTTTCCCCACATTTTTTTACAGTTTTGCACGTTTTGATCTTTTCAATATACTCCTTAGAAAAAGTCTCTATTATTTCTGTTCTAGCCACCTAGTCGAGGCTGAAGAGCTTGCTCTCAGCATCAGATAACTAGTTCTTCTTCTTCTCTGGTTTCCTCCTTTCGCTGATCTCTCCTTCTGGAGTCTTGCCATCGCTAACGGCATCCCAGTAAAACTTAATTGGTCCTTCCTATAGAACAACCAGCATACTATCATGGATGGCTCCCTGATGATTCTCCATCCTAAATTTCCAATAATCATAATTGATAGAGAACTCTAGTAGCTTCCTGGTTTTAGATCTGCTCTTCTTATATGAAGCCATTCCAGCAGGTGGTTAGTGAAAATTACACAGAGATTTTTCAAAAAAAGGTTTTCAAGATCTGTCCTGGTGACCACCAAAAGCTTTCTCAGGCTGTGGTCTTTTGGACACACAGCTCTGATACCACTTGTTGGTCCTAAAGGCAGGTTTTAGGAAAGAAACTCTTGATCCAAGCCTAGAAATGGGGGGTTTGAATAGATTTGGAGAATTTCAAATCTTTTTATTTTAGGCCTTTTTTCAGAAATCCACAGACTACCAAAGGTCGTCTGGTTTTAGTGAAAATAGTGCTCTAGTGAACTTTTTGTGCGGAAACGTTTTGATTTTGAAAACCCTTTTAGTTGTTGTGCACAAATATAAGAACAGAAAAAATTACCACAGAGAAACCAAATTTATAGTGGGTCGGACCTGAATGTCCTACACCACTCTCCACAATATAATCGGACTTGTGGGTCTCTCCATTAACTTTCTCTCTCACTCACTCACTCACTAACTATCTTGAGAGTAAAACTCTCTTACACACGTCAATGCTATAATAGAAACTGACTTACAAAGCTTAGAACTGATAAGTGTGAATGAATGTGGTTTGAGTACAAGTGAGAATTTCGACAGAGTTTCTGCTTAATTAATCGCGTGAAAATCTTGTTAATAATTCTTCACTGGTACTCCTATTTATAGGGGTTAATCAACTAGCAGTTAGAGTTGACTATTGATCAAAATCCCTACGAATTAGGATGCAATCAATCAGTGAGATTGATTGATCCCCTTCATGATTTCTGAAAAATCTTCATGATCTTCCAATCAATCAGGTTTGTCCCCTTGATTGATTGGCCTTCTATTACAGAAGTCTTCTAGCCATTGCAATTAACCCTTGATTCACTCCGGGTCTTCTAGGTCGAACACAAGACTACTCCAGCTAATCTGTTGCCTAAGCTAGTATACCATACTCATCTGGTATGCAGACCTTAGTTGATGTCAGTAGTCTTCATTTGCTTTCTCAAGTCATTGGTAGACATCTTCTGATCAGATTATACCTATGCTGGTATCTCGGACCTCGTCTGATGTCTTAGTCCTCGTCTGATCTTGGTCCAAGTCTTGTCTGCAACTTGTTCTTCAGCTGCTCTTCGTCTTCAGCTGGTATCTGGACTTTAGCTGGTATTTGGACTTCAGCTGGTACTTGACTTCTTTGATGTTCTTCTCCAGACTAAGTCTGATGTTAGCTGCTTAGGTCTTCTGTCTTCTAGGATCTGCTAAGTCTTCAAAGTCTTAGCTGGTCTTCTTTTCTATGAACACTCTGGATCTTCAAGGCAGCAGGGTATGTTCCCCTTTACAAAATACCTATCTAAACCTAGACTGTTCATCAGCTGACTGACAGGTTCAACTGGTCCTATTACATGCTGAGTGGTTTATTATATCATCAAAACTTCTAAACAACAATATCCTAACATGAAATATTAATTAAACTTTGTTTTTTTGAAAAATTAGTTGATATATCTCTTAAAGAATTATTCTTTCAGTTAAAGATTTTATTATCTTTTTGTATTAAGAATTAATTGAACAAAACTACCAACGAATACCAAATACTCTCATAAATAAATAAATATTATTATAAATTAATAGGTGCAATTTGATTGTGCATCGCACAAATTTAGTTACTAATTTACACAAAATTAAAAGTTCTAATCTTCATATAAGTATAAACATATTAGGGTGTAGAAGTTGGAAATTACTAATCGGACAAATTCTAACTGCCCAATGCCTAGACCACCTAGGTTTTTTAAATAATAACATAATAAATAACCTTCAATAGTATTCAATCTAATATATATATATATATATATATTTATATATATATTTGTGTGTGTTGTTTGCCAATTTCGTGCTCACACGCAAGTGTATGTGGTCTTAGTGTACGTGGCAAGGTGACCAAGTTAAAATATATCAATCTCAGGAAAATGGGGCGATGAATAGTAGGATGTTGTTTAAACAAGTAGAATCTAAGAAAGCAAGTAAATATCTTGGGTTTCTATCTACTTATCTTTACAAGATATGTAATCTAACTATCACCTTCATATGAAAGATGAGCACGTGTGAGAAGAATGCATTAGTGTAATCCACTTATGGTTCATTTAGTGCCTATCTTATCCTAGCATGTAGTTCCATTGATTGATCAACTAAGCAAATGCTTCATTAAGTTTGTAGATCTCTCTAACAACACATAATACTCTAATTGAGAGGTCTTTACTCATAAACAATTCACATTGACTTAAGAGCATTTAATCAAACACTTGGCATGCACAACATTCAGTCAAGATTTTCTATGAACAAGCTCAATTCTCATATGTTGCTATTCCACTTAGGCTCTAAACATCCAATTAACATTCTAAGCATTCATACATATCATCAATTAAAAGAATCAACCAATCAATTTCACTAAACATGCGTAGGAATAATAGAACATCAAATTACTACATAAGGTTCATACACTAATGCATAAAGGGAATTAGCGCCCATGGCTAATTGTGGATCCAAATCAATAATTAAGCTAACTAGAATCATGATTAATACTAAAATGTAAAGAGATTACAACAAAATTACCGATTACAATGGAATTGAAAGATTAATCTACTACCTTGAAAATCCAACTCCTGATCTAGAAATCAAAATGCAAAAACGAACTGTAGGAATGAAGCTCTTGACAAGACAAATCTAACGATATAAACGGATGAAAGATCTAATGGCTAGATTGCAAGAATTTATAGAGAGAGGTGTAAGGAATTAAGAAAACCACTAATAACTATCTAATATCTCTCTAAAACCACCCTAATGAAAGTGGAATAATGAAAAGTTCCTGCAAAATCTGAAACTTGATGTATTTATAGTGCTCCTCTTGCTTAGACCAAAATGCCCTTCATTAAACACGCAAAAGGACGAAAATGCCCTTAATGAGTTGAAAATCCGCACAGGCGCGCGATCGGAAGTAGAGAGACGTGCGACCATGCTGTGCGCGCGCTTGGTTGTGCGGCGTGTTGGCGCTCGAGTCAGTGTGTAGGCGATCGAGTGTAGGCTTGAGGGCGCACGACCAGACCACCTCTGTGCCGTCTGATCTTTGACTTTCTCATTTTCGATCCGATTTCTCATCCGAGCTTCCTAGGGTCTTCCCTTGAGTAATTTGAACTTCTCCACATGCTCGGAACACATCAACTCTTCCTCTCTAATAACAAACTCCTCATTTTTGCTCGTTTTTCCCTACAAAATACATTTTCTTGCCAACACGGGGTCAATAACACAATATATAGCATATTAGGGTCAAATATGAACATAATCTCATCAAAACCATATTGAAATGGATGCAAAATGATGCAATTATGACCCTAATCATGTGTGTGTTGATAAATAAATCCCTAAGCTCTTCATCACAAGCGATCAACCCCTAATTAGAATAAAAAGGGCCCTAAACACAGTTAGGCCAGATGCGAACAAGAGGGGTCTGAGTCAACAAGCCTGTAAGACCAAGTCCATGCTACTCGCCCCACACCACAAGTAACACCGGCAAAGTGATTGACTAAACCAAGGAATCATGGACGAGCAAAGCTGTTCGCCAATCACCCATGAGAGAGGCGAGCACAGCAAGAGTATCCCCAACTAAAGGTTGTTCGCCCCAGTTGATACGCTCAAGCAAGTGGTATCACCCCAAAGGAAGAGGCGAGCAGAGACTAAAGGGTAGTTTAATTTTTATAGGGTTATTAAGTGTATTAATGCTTAAAAGATGACAAATGTTATGACACATGTCATTTTATTAAGTCAATTAGCCTAATTAAGTGCCACATCATTCATGCAAACCTATATATAGACCAACTGTAACCATTTGTAAGGATTCCAATCTTTAATACAAGAAATCATCTTTACTACTATTTCTCTCTCCACAACTCTCTTATTCTTAATTGATCATCTTGCCTTGATTATAGTTTGGAGGAATTCCACACACAATTAGCCACATAATTAAACTCGATTACTAAATTCCATAATATGTATGTTCAACTTTTTTCAAAATTTACCTACATACAAGACTTAAATATAATTTTTTTTTCAATTAGACATATTTATGTATACAACAAAAAAGAGAAGAACGATGATGAGCGGTAGGCATGAACGTGGGAACGATGATAGCGAGTCATTAAGACTTATTCTTGATCTATTTTTATTTTTAAATTTTTTTAATAAATTGAATAGTAAAAATGTAGAGAAAAAATCTGCCTAGCCGATTGGGCCACTTAGATCCACATGAACCCACAGAGCCGGCGCGTAATCTCCAATTTTTTTTTAGGAAAACTGATTTTGTAGAAATCGGATCGGCCGATGGTCACCTAGAACAGACAATTGTCTAACCCAATTTATACATTCATAATTATTACACACATTGATATAGCACATTCTGGCTACATAATGAATACTGAAAACACTTAAAATAATATTCAATAATAAACACAAGAGAAATTAGAAATTATAATGTTTTAAAATACAATCTTGCAATCGATGTTGATGGAGAGGATCATGAACTGCACAAGATCCTTCTACCAAAGGACACACTGAAAATAATGTTTAGAAAATCTTATACATAAAATGAAATATTTATTAAACTTTGGTTTTTAGAAAAATTAGTTGATATTTCTCTTTAAAAATTATTCTTTTATTTAAAGAATTTATTGTCTTTTCTTATTAAGAAACAATGGGATACAACTACTAATAAATACAAAAAATTCTCATATATAAATAAATATATTTTAATATAAATTAAAAGATGTAATTTGATTGTGCATACACAAAATAAAAGTTCTAATCTTAATTAAAAACATATTAAGTTGTAGAAGTAGGAAATTACTAATCGCACGGATTCTTATAAATTACATAAAAAATAACCTTCAATTCCTGCATCCATAATTATTACACACATTGATATAGCACATTCTGGCTACATAATGAATCAAGAAAAACACTTAAAATAACTTTCAATAACAAAACACAAGAGAAACTAGAAATGGTAGGGTTTTAAAATTCAATCTTGCTATTGATATTGACAGAGAAGATTAAGATCTTATTCAATACATAATGATCCTATATAGGATAATGACCTTCACACTCCTACAAAGCAAGATCATATAATCTAGAGTTCAGGATCTACACAGAATTCTCCTATACAGGAGGGGATCCCGACCTTATTGGAGATCAAGGAGTAGTTGTTTTGAAAGTTTAATTAGTACCTCTGGAGCTACCACCTCTTGAATGCGACCTTGACTCATATTTCCTTGCCCAGACATGCTTCCCATTTATTATGTGTTTTACTTTGTTTCCCCGCTCTACTATCTCTTCTATTATCCCCACCGCTGCGGACTTTACCACCACCCTTACGTGTAAACTTGCTCGTCGTTTCCCACATCATGAATGATTAAATCTTCCATTAAATCCTCAAATGCCCTAAAATTTATTTACATATATACCATCAATGTAACAAAAAATACAGAAATTTTTAACTAATTAAATCTTAGTAAGTCTCTTGTGCACCATGTGCGTCATGCAACTAAAGCGTATTTTTAAAAAGTTACACAAAATACTACTTGAAAGTGTATTTTGTGTAACTTTTTAAAACTGTAATTTTGTTGCACACAAGACTAAAAGGAAATCTTACCTAGTGAAGTAGCCTTTAACCTCTGCAATGGGATACCCCTAGAAAAAAAAGTCAAGAAAAGTGTGCATATCCCTGATGGACTATATATTCTTCCCTTTTCACGTTCATGCTCAACATGCCTCCTGTGGCGTCATGTTACCGCCATGTCAAATGTAGGGAAATCCCCCATGTGGATTAAGCCACTTGCTACGACGGGATGAAGAGGCAAGAATGGTGCATAGAGGTTATGATGGTTGTACAACAATGGCATGACAGACTGCTCTCTAACTTTCACCGTACACCGGGGAATGTCACAAAAAGCCCTTATGTAGATGGTTTCGATGATTTTGGCAACATTCGGTGACACCACATCTCTATTTTCATGCAAGAATCGGAGGCTGAAACCTGGGTAATGCCATATCTCCGACAATAACTTGATGTCGTTGTAGTAGTGCTGAAACTCTTCAATTTCCAAGCACATCAAACAAAGCCTCGTCTCATCGACTAGTTGTATGAAGGCCAAACTCAACACTTAAAATCCAGGTTGTAAGTGAGAGGATTGTGCAGACTTATAAGTCCACCCAAGACCACACTCACTTCCGATATGTGATACCTTAACACCCTCCCTCACGTGAGAGGCTCTACGCTCGACACGTGGTTCCACAGGTGGATCAAAATATCAATTAGAGAGGTGCCTCTGATACCATGTACGAAGGTCTAACTCAATACTTAAAATCCAGGTTCTAAGTAAGAGGATTGTCCAGACTTATAAGTCCACCCAATACTGCACTCACTATCGATGTGGGATACCTTAATACAAGTTCGTTTAGCAAAAGTAAAGGAAGATAGAGCAATCGCTTGCTCAACTTCATGTCTCTACTTTGTCTCTCTTGCCAAATCCAGAATTCCAAATAAATATATTGAAAGGGTGTGTGTGGCGTGAGTGTTTATTCTGTTTTGCAGAATATTGTCAAGAATATTGGAACACTTTAGAAAACATGTACACAGTGGAAGACTTAAACAGAAATTGCAAATGGAATTCAAAACTTTTCATACACTATAAATAGTGTATGAGTGCCGCAGGGCAAAATTCACTAATAAGAGTAGTGATTACAAAGAAACAATCAGATCTGTCACATGAGATCTACACGAGCGAACATACGCCTTAAATACAATCTATGGAATGTCTAACCTATTTTTATGATATTCAAACTCTATAGAAGATTGTGTATTGCAAAGCGTAAAAACTACTAAACAATAATGTTGTGAAGCGCGCTAGCTATCAAACAACGTGAAGAAAAAAAATCCCTAGACCTAGACGTGTGATATCGACTTTGTCGTATTTTTCCTACTCTTATTTTTTGCTTCCCCTGCATCCTTTATTTATAGGCAACGTGATATGCAAGCTCAGCAATCTCTAGATCACGGTAGAGGGATCTAGAGTCATCCTTTCCACTAGCTCCACTAGCTTGTAACCGCCTAAATAACCGCCCATGATGTCTTCCAATACTCACTCTAAAAATGCAACCGCTTGAAATTTTCGAATTTGGTCTTCCACATGCATGTTTAAACATTGAAAGATAATATTTTATAATAGGAGTTAGTGTTTAGGAGCAAAGAGCAAATTCTGATGTTGCCGGACAATGTTTCAATATATTGCACAACATTAGGCAAACAACAATAATCTCCCCAATTTGGCCTTTCTAGTACAACACACGTGATGTTGGAACATACATAAATGTGTCAATAATCGAATAACGCAAATCAACATCAAGCAAATGACGTATCATTGCTAAACAAATTGGAACAGAAATTTAAATGACTGAAATTTAAAGATTGTATCACTAAGCACCCAAACAATGTGCTTAGGTAAAAAACAGAAATATAAATCCTAGAAACTATTGTTCAGACATCAAAAAAAATTTCAAACTTAAATAAAATATACTTAAATCTCCCCCTCAGAATATGTTCTTCATTCATCACTCTGCCTCTGGTGCAACAACATTTGTGGCAACATTTTCATTGACATTCTGGACAACAATAATTTTCTCAGCATTCTAGACACCAGTATCAACATATTGAACAACAACATCAACATCCTTAGCTACTTGATCAACCGGATCAACAATCTCTTCAATAATAACTTCACCCCTCGGACCAGCTTCATTCTCTGCCTCTTCCTCTGCATCAGCATTATCACTACCAACATCAGCACCTACTCCCCCTGTTGGAGTAGAAAAAAGCTCCTCAAACTTCTTCTTCTGATTCTTAATCTCAGAGAGAGTGAGTTCAATGCTAGTAATGTTCTTCTGTAAAGTATTAATCTATAAAATTATAAAAGCAAAATGCAAAGTAATAGAAGTTATAGAATGGTTAGGATCAATGTTGACGGAGGATGTGCCAACATTCGGAGCGGCATTAGTAGGAACAGATTCTCTTGGAGGTTGATTTGGATTCTTATATGGTAAATCAATTACCCTTGGACCTGACACAAGTACATTTGAAATACCAAAACTTACTGTAAAACTACTAATTGTCTCTTCCCTTGGATCCCTTTCAAATTCCTTATCTTCAAGTAACTTGAAGATCGAACTCGGATATGGCAGCAACCCTTTGCCTTGAATATCTCCAACATAGGATGGAACATTGTTGAATATGGTCTA
This sequence comes from Prunella vulgaris, assembly GCA_026898435.1. Taxonomy (NCBI): domain Eukaryota; kingdom Viridiplantae; phylum Streptophyta; class Magnoliopsida; order Lamiales; family Lamiaceae; genus Prunella; species Prunella vulgaris. Next base: position 195,572 of record JAPKLY010000619.1, on the reverse strand, counting down.
TCCCAGGTTGAACTTTTTAAGATGGACAATCTTAAACATCAAAATAACTTATGTAGCACAGAGTAAAGACTTGTCAATCTTGCACAAGAAATCCTATTTTCCCATGTGTTTAATTGTCCACCAGTGAGCACACTTATCACTTCATCCATGTTATCAACAACAGGTTCTATCATAGATTTGGTTCACAATAGTTTGTTAATCACCTTAGGAGTAAACATCACCTAGATCCCTCTAAAGCATACATTTCCATAGTGTCTAGAGTTTGTCCTACCCACATATTCTTTCAAATTTTCATAGAATTCGTAAAGTCATTCACAGATATATGGTGTAGCAAATTCTAGGACATACAACAATGACCTTTCCCTGAAAAATTCAACCAAATTGTATTCTCTAAAATCATCCATCTTGATGATTCTTTCCCCAACAAGTATTCTAGTTCAAAATTTTCTAAACTTTTTACTTCTAATGTCATTGTAGTCCCTATCATCCTCAGACTCAGAAGAATGTTCAGATATTACCTCAACATCAGGATCATCACTTTAAATTTCTCCTTGCTCAGATTCATCATTGGACTCTTCAATTGACTCTGACTCCCCCCTCAGATGTTGCATCATTTGTGGCAACATTTTCAGGAACACTTTGCATCGGTTCTTTCCCTTTCTTCTTTCTCTGCTCTTCTGTAACCTGAGCAATGTGGACGTTCATCTTAGAAAAAGAGTCAGGTACACCTGCAGACTCTGCTTACAATATTGTTGATATTTCTTCGATGATAGCACCAGTATCTTCATCACTTGAGTCAAACACACGGATGGGTTTTGCAGCAACGCCACTGTTATTCTTTTGCTTCTTTCTTATTTCAGAATAATTCACCTTCTTGCCCATTGTTCTAGGCAATCTCCTGCGCTTTCCACCTCTCCTCTTGGGACTACCCTTTCTCTTCCTTCGCACGTTTTGTAACCTTTCACCCAACTTTTCAGAAACAGGGGAGATGTCTTCCTTTGCATCCATTTCTTTATCATCTTGAGCTTCAGTAGGTGTGGCCTGAGCTTTTGCATGTAAAGCCTCGAGTTCAGCAATGTCAATCTATTCATCACCAACAAAGATTTGAGGTGAGTCAGTCTGCGAACGAATTGCAGCATATTCACTTGCAATTTTCTACATTGGAGTTCCTAGACTGAACCTTAAAGCAATAGGGTCAGGAGTGAAGTAGGGCAAATTTGTTTCAGCATTTTTTGGGGCATTTTCAGTGGTTGGCTTGGATGAGAAAGACTGAGCGACGATGGATTCTATCGCGCTAGGGTTTTCGATCAGAGTAGTAGTCGGCTGAGTTGATGAAGATGGTCGAAGTTCGACAAAGATTGATTCGATCGTGATAGATGTTGGCGTGGAGTGGTCAACTATTGTGGAATTTTGCGGATGCCTGATTAGGGTCATAATTGCATCTTTTTGTATCCATTTCTATATGGTTTTGATGTGCTTATGTTCATATTTGACCCTAAAATGTTATACTTTGTGCATTTAACCCTTTTGGCTAGAAAGTTATGTTTTGTAGTGAAAACGAGCAAAATTGGCAAAAGACGAGCAAGTTCGTAAAATTCCAGAAATTGTGAGTTGATCTAATGGAGGTTAATGTTGTGGGCACTATAAATACCTCAAGGATCAGATTTCCAAAGGGGGATTCCATTAGTTAGATCATTAGGTAGTTTTAGAGAGAGTGATTAGAGGTTACTTAGTGGGTTTCTTAGATTTCTTCTTACGATTTCTTCGATAACTTTCGATCTACCGTTTGGATCTTCAATCCATTTATTGTTCCACGTTCCTCTCAACTAGAGCTATATTTCTACCGTTTGAATTTCGATTTCCATTGCCGGATTATTAGATAGCATTTAGAGGTAATTTGTATCTTTCCAAGTTCCATTGTAATAGGTAATATCTTGTTTTCTCTATTCAATTTCAGCATGATAATGATTGTAGTTAGTCCAATTACTCTTTTGTTTTCACAATTAGCCATGGGCTAATCCCTTTGTATGTTAGTGTATGATTCCTATGGAGTAATGTGGTGTTAATGTTGATCTTATGAATGCTATGAGATGTTATATGATCAATTCTCTATATTGATGGTTTGTATGAATGCTTAGAATGCATAATTGATTGAATGAGCCATTAGGGAGTTAGTCTCATATGAGAATTGGGCTATGTTCCAAAATCTTCTTGTTATTAGGTCATAGCATGCTAAGTGTTTGATAAAATTCCTAAGATAGTGAGAATTATCTTTAATGAATAGAAAGAACAATTAGAGGCTCTAATGTGTATCTAGGGAGACCTTTGCATGTTAGAGTGGCTTGCCAATTGATTATACAATACCTCATTGCATGATTAAGTGATACACCACCATGTGAAACATAGGATAGTACACTAATACATACTCACACAACTTGCTCACTTTGCACATCAAGTTGATAGGTAGTTTGCTTTTTGGACACGCTAGTAGACATTAGATACCGATTCTCCTTTATTTACTTTGTTTGATTTTGAATTGGAACAACAATTGCACCTTACAAATCTCCCATCTCCCTGAGTTCGATAAATAATAAACTTGGTCATCTTGCCACGACGATAACGATCACGTGCACTTACGTGTAGACACCATTTGGGCAAACAAGTTTTTGGCGCCGTTGCTGGGGAGACGGCTAGTTTGTTTGGTTGTTCGATTTTGTTCTTTTATTTTTGATTTTTGCACTTTTGTGTGAGAGTTTTGATACTATGTTTATATGTCTTTTCTTAGTTTTCTTTGTTTTGCTTTAACTCTTCTTGGTGAGTGTTGATACTTGCTTATTTTTGTAGGAGTGAGCTCAATTAAGATGGACGAATACAACCATTACTCGTATTCTCCACAATATCTATATTCTCCTAATTGTTATACGTATCAACCTCACCCATATCAACCACCACCTCCATACGAAATTCCTTATCCTCCTAATCCTTACTCATATAAAGATTCCTACACTTTATCCTCTCCTACTCCTCTAAATCATGAAGAAGTTCCTCTAAGCCATATTAATGATACTCTAGTTTACATCTTAAATCAACTTGAAGAAATTCAAGGAGAGTATAAAAGAAGCTTTGAGGAAATTAATGAGAAGTTTGATGAAATGTTCAAATCTCGAGGAGATCAAATTAAGAGCTTGGATCTCCAATTGGAGCAATTGACCAAACAAGCCCAAGAGATTTGTGAAGAAAAGTTGGAGGATAAAGATTGGGGTAATTTAGATGATTCAAGAGGAGGAAAGGAAGATGATCAAGAAGAGGAAGATAAATGTCCACTCATGGACTTGAGCTTAATTGAAGAAAAACAACAAATTGAAGTGGAAGAGGAGCCTAAAATTGAAATGAGCATTTCTCTACCCTTAGACTCTTCTACTTGTGCTATTTTTGATCATGTTGTTTATTGTGAATTTGTCTTGCCTCTTGATAGATTTGATTATAAGGTTGAGTTAAGAACTTTCTTGAACATTTTTGATAACCGGAAATGGGGGTGGATTGGTATGATGAGAAAAGATGAAGAAAAATTTGCTTGAGCCTATAAATTCAAATTGAAAAGGAAAGTAGGGGTATGGAGAAGAAATCCTACATGTTTCCTTGATTTTAAAACTTTGAGATTAGAGTGGGATGGCAAGGATGACAAATATCCTTGGCCATTTAGCTAACATTGGTGTCGTCCGGCTAGGGGACGTTAAATCCAAGCGCTAGATGGGAGGCAACCCATCCTAAAATGTTTCTTGCTTATTAGGTTTGCTTTGTAGTTGAGATAGCTTATTTGTTTTGATTTTCTTTATATGAGGTGGTGTGTTTTCTTACCTTGGTTGGTGCATGTGATTTATCCTAGTTTGGGGGAGTGCCTCTTTGTATATATTGAGCTTCTTGGTTTAGTTGAGCTTATATATGCTTTAGTTTGTTCATTTATTCATTGCAAATCCTATTTTCATCACTCTTTTCCAAACATTTAGGATCCTTGATCCGAAAAAGTTTGGGGGTGTGTGTTCATTCTTCAATTGTAGATTTACAATGATATTTGTGAGCTTGAGAAGGATGTGTTGAGGAGAATTCTCTTCCTACTCGGCCAAGAAGGACATTTTTGTGTAAGTGGCAAGTTGCTTTCCTATTTTTAATCCCAACTCAAGGTATGTCTTTACACTTATCTCTATATAGGCTTCCATTCTTAGGTTTAAGTTTGCTTGATTTTAGATGGCTATTTTGAGCTTAAGTGTTGATTCTTGTGGTATTGTTCTTTGATTTGAGCATTGCATGATCTTTTCTCCACTCTTTGCCAAACTTTTTAGACCCTTGCTCCAAAAAAGTTTTTTGGGGGGGGGTGTTCGTTTCGTCATTCTCATCGTAATGCTATTCTTTTGTTGATTCTTAGTGTTTCCTTGATGCTTTAGACTATATGCTTATTGAAGCCTTGTTTTTCTTCTTATGATTGCCATATTGTTGCTAGTTTAGAGTAGTGTGGCATGAGATATGCTTATGGTTGTGTGGATGAGTTGAAAGTCATGATTAGATGTAGTGAATTTATCTCTTGATTCATGTCTTATTTAGTTTGTGATTGATTTTATGATACTTGATACTTTGATGATTTGAGCATGTTGATATGATATGAGTCATGATCACCTATTACCGGTGAGTTTTAAGCCATTTATGCTCGTTTCAATCTTGAACAGATGATATTCTTTAATGTGAGTTCCACACATCTGCATTATACTCTAGAACTCGGCTTGGGTCTTGTTCAAGGTTACATTAGATGAAGAGTTCACATGATATGATTTGAGGCATTTTTTTTTATCTATTTTGAGTCACTTAGCCCTATGAGCCTATCATTGATATTTCTATCCATTGCTTACCATTTTGTGCCTATAGACCTTTCCTTTGGCTAACCACACTTTAAGTCATTTTCCTTCCTTTTGGGAACTCTCTTGTCCCTATAATTGGTGATTTGATGAAGAAATTGGGGGCCAAGGTGGAAAGAAATTCTATGCATGGATTGATGTGGAAAAAATGTTAAAAAGCAAGTGCTTCCAAAGCATGTGAAAAGGGTTGACTTTTATGAAAAATTTGGTCAAGTTTGACTTTTGTTGTGACTATGATCACAACTTGTCAAAAGGGAAGAATTATCTTTGAGAGTGTGATTTTGAAAAAGTATGAAGAGTAAGTTCAACATTGCATGAAGATTTGATCTCTACATTGTGATTCCTTCTATGCTTTACTAATCATACTTAGTCACTTTTATCCATATGTTCCTTCCCTACCTAAGATCCAACACTACCACCTTATGAAAGTCCTCATTGATGTGTGAATGATTTGTCATTTCAAGTGGTTGAGAATGTAGACTGGAGCCAAGCTTATGGTAGTATGTGTATGTGGTGTGATGATTGAGAGAACCTCAAACACTTGAGTGGTGAGCTATACACTTATCTTGTGAGGATCTTGACTCATTGATTTGATATCTTGCTTATTGATTCATTGTTTAAAGTTGATTAGATGAGATTGCATTCTAGACTTGCATGATATTGAGTGATACTTTCATGACATTAGATTTGTGCTTGATGCTTCATTGATACAATTATTCCCCTATCTTATAGCTTCGCTGCTCGAGGACGAGCAACAATCTAGTTTGGGGGTGTGATTAGGGTCATAATTGCATCTTTTTGAATCCATTTCTATATGGTTTTAATTTTCTTATGTTCATATTTGACCCTAAAATGCTATACTTTATGCATTTAACCCTTTTTGGCAAGAAAGTTATGTTTTGTAGTGAAAACGAGCAAAACCGGCGAAAGACTAGCAAGTTCGTAAAAATCCAGAAATTCCGAGTTAATCCAATGGAGGAAAATGATATACCATGTCTAAGAGTTCGAAGAGAGGGTCGCATCAGAAAAAGAATCGAGTCAATCGGAGCTCTAGAACTCAAGATATGAAGAAAACAAGAAGTCGAGGATCCACCGACCAGGATCGTGCGACCAGCAGCATGGGATCGTGCGAAAGAGTCCCTGGTTCATTCAGCCATGACTGAACGAATGTTGTGCACGAATGCATTCATTCGGGCACCTCCACTGGATCGTGCACAGCTCGTTTCTGCACAATTTTGAAGGATTGTTTCGTCTTTTCACGCGTTTAATGAAGGGCATATTGGACCAAACATTGTGGGCACTATAAATACTCAAGGATCAGATTTCCAAAGTGGGATTCCATTAGTTAGATCATTTGGTAGTTTTACAGAGAGATTAGAGGTTAGTTAGTGGGTTTCTTAGATTTCTTCTTACGATTTCTTCGATAACTTTCTATTTACCGTTCGGATCTTCAATCTTATTGTTGCTGCACGTTCCTCTCAACTAGAGCTATATTTCTACCGTTTGAATTTCGATTTCCATTGCCGGATTATTAGATAGCATTTAGAAGTAATTTGTATCTTTCCAAGTTCCATTGTAATAGGTAATATCTTGTTTTCTCTATTCAATTTCAGTATGATAATGATTGTAGTTAGTCCAATTACTCTTTTGTTTTCACAATTAGCCATGGGCTAATCCCTTTGTATGTTAGTGTATGATTCCTATGGAGTAATGTGGTGTTAATGTTGATCTTATGAATGCTATGAGATGTTATATGATCAATTCTCTATATTGATGGTTTGTATGAATGCTTAGAATGCATAATTGATTGAATGGGCCATTAGGGAGTTAGTCTCATATCAGAATTGGGCTATTTTCCTAAATCTTCTTGTTATTAGGCCATAGCATGCTAAGTGTTTGATAAAATTCCTAAGATAGTGAGAATTATCTTTAGTGAATAGAAAGAACAATTAGAGGCTCTAATGTGTATCTAGGGAGACATTTGCATGTTAGAGTGGCTTGCCAATTGATTGTACAATACCACATTGTATGATTAAGTGATACATCACCATGTGAAGCATAGGACAGTACACTAATACATACTCACACAACTTGCTCACTTTGCACATCAAGGTGATAGGTAGTTTGCTTTCTTGACACGCTGTAGACATTAGATACCGATTCTCCTTTATTTGCTTTGTTTGATTTCGAATTGGAACAACAATTGCACCTTACAAATCTCCCATCTCCCTGAGTTCGATAAATAATAAACTTGGTCAACCTGTCATGACGATAACGATCATGTGCACTTGCGTGAAGACACCATTTGGGCAAACAATGCCCGGATCTTAACATATTAAATCAAATAGTTGAACACCCAACAATAAGTTTCTATGCAAAACATATGAACACATAAAATCACATAAATCCCTATACATGTGGAACTAAGGGATTTAAGTGAATTATACCTCTTGATGACAAATTCTTGAGATGCTTGCTTCCGGTGCGCACGATCAACTTGATCAACCCTATAAGCCTTCTGAAGTTTTCCCTTGCCCTTGCTCGTACACCCGGTGGGAGGCCATATGAACAATTACAACATAGGTAAAAGAAAAATATTTATTGCACTGCTACTCTATAGTGGCCAAAATTTTGGCCTCTATTGTTGTTGAATTATGAGCTCTCAAAGCTCATATTTATAATAAGGATTATAGGGTTAATTTGTGGGCCAAAAATTAAATATGATAAAAGCCTATTTCCTCACAAGGAAATTCTTGAATGCCAAGTATTCTAAGTACCAACATTAATTTCTCCATAAAATAATCCTCCTTATTATTTAAATATAATTTTTTAAATTTTCATATTAATGTATTAATTCAATGAGCTCTTGATTTTATTAGATATTCTTGTATTCTAAATACATATCTATTTATCATAATATCTCTCTTAAATTTCTTGAATGCCAAGTATTCTAATTACCAACATTAATTTTTCCATAAAATAATCCCCCTTATTATTTAAATATAATTTTTGAAATTTTCATATTAATTGTTCGTACCAGGTAGACAATAACAGGTGTATGGGGGGGGGAATACATATGTAAGAACAAATTTTTCAAAATATAAGTTGTACACCGGACTTAAGAACACATGTGACCTATTAACACAATCAGTGGACTGAAAGGTCCCCTGATAGGTATCCTGAGTTTTTTTATCAGAGTTCAAATTTAGCAGCGGATTAAGTAAGCACTTTTTCAAAGATTTTATCAATTCACATAAAAGGAGTAAAGCTGTAAGAACACAGAGGATTTATAGTGGTTCGGAGTTAAACTCTCCTACATCCACTTTTCCTTATTTAACAGGAGAATTCCTTAACCTCAGGAATTCCTTGTTTTAGAGTGCCAAGGTGCACTAATCAAGAATAGCTTCTCTTGATCTCTAGGATTTTCCCTGAGTCCTAGTCCTCTCAAGATTTCAGATTGAGACACTACTCAGCTTACTTTCTACCAACTCAAAGCCTTGAACCTGTTACAGTTTAAGGGCTTGAGCTTTCCAACTAAGATTGACATAACCCTTTACAATGATGATCAATATCTAGGTTGGGTTATCTCAGTAGACTTCTAAGGATATTACAATGTAAGCCTAATTATAGAGTTGAGCTCTAAACAATGTAAGCACTTGGGAAACTAGTGTGATTTCGAGTGCTAGAGGATTGAGATGAACTTTGGAGAGCTTTAGAATTTCATATGAGCTTGATAGTTTCTCGTACTTAGTTTGTGATTGATTTTATGATACTTGATACTTTGATGATTTGAGCATGTTGATATGATATGAGTCTTGATCACTTATTACCCGTGAGTTTTGAGCCATTTATGCCCGTTTCAATCTTGAACGGATGATATTATTTTATGTGAGTTCCTCACATGTGCATTATACTCTAGATTTTGGCTTGGGTCTTGTTCAAGGCTACATTAGATGAAGAGTTCACATGATATGATTTGAGACATTTTTTTTATCTATTTTGAGTCACTTAGCCCTATGAGCCTACCATTGATATTTCTATCCATTGATTACCATTTTGTGCCTATAGACCTTTCCTTTGGCTAACCACACTTTAAGCCATTTTCCTTCCTTTTTGGAACTCTATTGTCCCTAAGATTAGTAGAGTGAAAAGAAGAAAGGAAGTGTTGATAGAATTTCTTAATCGTGTTCGTTTATGTGGCTTGTTACGTCGGATTAATTCTACCAAACAATAAACTTATGAATTTGTGCTCTTGGGTACAATATAGAGAGAGAAATGAGAGTTTAGAGAGAGAAAGTGTAATGTAGGAAATGTATTAGAATTATCCTCTTTTGAATAGTACAAGAGAGGTCTTATTTATAGGTGCGCGAGTGTGAGACGGCACCTTATGAGCCTATTTGGCTTCTGGTGTTGACGAAGGTCTGTAACCTTCATCCTGGTCCCTTACACTGCTCCCTACATCGTGCTTCATCCTACTACAATGCCTGACTAGATGGGCCTCATTAAAAACCTCGCCGTAAACCACCCTTGTGGATAAACTGGTCTGAGGGAAAAAGAGCGCACCATCGGGGTCCTAATGACTAATAGGCGAGCTCATGGGCGAGCTCTGATGTCAACACTTAGGCGAGCTCTGACGCCTTGGTACTCTCGGCATTATATAACGGGTGATGTCTCGGAGGTCGGCACCCTGGTTGTCGGAGGTGCGTTCGGTACCCTGGCGAGCTCATGGGCGACCTCCCAGGTATTGGGCCTCCTGATCCACCTCGAGTAGCTCGACCATCAACAATTGCCCCCCTGCTCGCCTACATCATGACTCAAGGCATGTGCAGGCGAGCTGGCATGCGAGCTCTCGGGCGAGCTCCTGCGAGGCGTTCTCCCGAGCTGACGTGGGTGGAGTCCGAGGCATCGTGCACATCTTTATAGGTGTCATTTCTCGCGCTCATAATGACAACTTTTCAAATTCCTTGCAAAAAGGTCCCTGATCTTTTAGGAAATTCGAGCTCGCGCCCCATGTCTATAAATAGGCAAAACTAAGATCATTTCTCACTTTGCTTCTTCACTCCTCCGAGCGCATTTCTAGCGATTGTCCCCTTGCTCCCGACGTGTCTCCGCGCATTTCCCAAGGTAGAAATCTGGATTTTCCTTCTTCTTTTCTTTCAAGTTCTTTTTTGGATTTTTGGTTGTTTCCTGGATTTGAAAACCTAACCCCTCCGGCGACGCCTCTACCATGTCTGAGAACTCCTCGAGGCTCAGTGTTTCAAACCGTGACTTGGGAAAGCAACCAATGACTGATGACCGCCCAAGCCCTCGAGCGACGCCTGTGGTTATCTTCTCGGGCTCTGGGGCGAGCTCTGAAACTCTCCCGGACAGTGGCGATCTCCTCGGGTCAGTTCGTTTTGACTCTGGCGAGCGGGTTACTAACTCTGGCGAGCAATCCCCGCTCCGCGAGCTCTGGGACTATTCTGAGCGAGCAACGGGAGGAGCCGTGACCTCGGACGAAGAAGAGGTCACCGAGATCGAAACTCAAGAGGGGCGAGCTACCCGAGGCGGAGAGGTGGATCAGGAGGCCCAACACCTGGGAGGTCGCCCAACGCACCTCCGACAACCAGGGTGCCGACCTCCGACACATCACCCGTTATATAACGCCGAGAGTACCAAGGCGTCAGAGCTCGCCTAAGTGTTGACATCAGAGCTCGCCCATGAGCTCGCCTATTAGTCATTAGGACCCCGATGGTGCTCTCTTTTTCCCTCCGACCGGTTTATCCACAAGGGTGGTTTACAGCGAGGTTTTTAATGAGGCTCATCTAGTCTAAGGCATTGTAGTAGGATGATGCACAATGTAGGGAGCCGTGTAAGGGACCAGGATGAAGGTTACAGACCTTCGTCAACACCAGAAGCCAAATAGGCTCGTAAGGTGCCGTCTCACACTCGCGCACCTATAAATAAGACCTCTCTTGTACTATTCAAAAAAGGATAATTCTAATACATTTCCTACATTACACTTTCTCTCTCTAAACTCTCGTTTCTCTCTCTATATTGTACCCAAGAGCACAAATTCATAAGATTATTGTTTGGTAGAATTTATCCGACGTAACAAGCCACATAAACGAACACGATTAAGAAATTCTATCAACAGGAAGATTGGTGATTTGATGAAGAAATTGGGGGCCAAGGTGGAAAGAAATTCTATGCATGGATTGATGTGGAAAGAATGTTAAAAAGCAAGTGCTTGCAAAGCATGTGAAAAAGGTTGACTTTTATGAAAAATTTGGTCAAGTTTGACTTTTGTTGTGAGTATGATCACAACTTGTCAAAAGGGAAGAATGATCTTTGAGAGTGTGATTTTGAAAGAGCATGAAGAGTAAGTGCAAAATTGCATGAAGATTTGATCTCTACATTGTGATTCCTTCTATGTTTTACTAATCATACTTAGTCACTTTTATCCATATGTTCCTTCCCTACCAAAGAGTCAACCAGTGTTCTAAAAGTCGCTAGTCGCTAGTCAGTCGGACCACTAGGGTCTAGCGACTAGTCGGGGACTAAACGGAAACTCCTAAATGGTAAATATATTAATTATTTCTAAATATATATCTATTTATCTTAAAATCTCTCATGAATTTCAATATACAATAAATTCAAAAATTAAAATAAATTTGTGATTTTTGAAGATTACATATATATGTATAATTCAATGAGCTCTTGATTTTATTAGATATTCTTGTACTGTAAATACATATCTATTTATCATAAAATCTCTCATGAATTTCAATACATATTAAATTCGAAAAAATATAATAAATTTGCGCAAAAAATTATTTCTTTTATTTCAAACACCTTGTTCATTGTTGGACATTTAATTTGGCTACTTGAGGGGCCTTTTAGTAGAAATAAGATTGGACCTCCCAATGGGCCTTGAATTTCAACATTGAGTTCAATGTCATTCAACTCATTAACCTTAATCTCACTCCACTATAGGATTAATGTTGCACTATCCCTTTTAACTCATATTACAATCATGTCTCCTAGTCATTATTTCCCATGTTTAAGATTCTCTTGTCCGTTTAATTAATCAAGCCACTAAACGCTTTAATTATTTTAAAATCTTAACCTTGAAGTAAGGACATGTCTTCTTTATCATCATAATGGAAACAAATTCCACTTGCAAGTTTTAGTATGATGAACGTTTAGAGCCCACCAAGAGGACTAATCATGCAAGACTCTCCAAGCTCACGTTCCTCTATATTAAATCTTAGCAATTGTAATGTTCTCAATGGTGTCACCCAAGATGCATTGTATTAAGTCTCATTGACTCTTTACCCATAACAAATCAAAGTGACACACATCGATTACACACAACCCTATTTAATGGACAGAGGTTTAGAAACAAATGATCACTAAGGTCTAATTCTTCATCTCATAAGTCAGTATGGAAGAATTACATCTTTGTAGGTCCTCTTCAATGCATCATCATGCACTATTGTAATCCCTTGGTCAAGATAAGCCAATCTGGGATCTACACACCAACCATTTACCAATGGGGTATTCAAATCCCATCTAGTTTGTGAAGATAACACTTGTTACAAGACACTAATAATGTGATCTTGTTCTGAGCTATCCGGGGTTCACCACATTTATGTACAGTGTAACTTGTACTAATATATTTGAACGGATTGCAATAAATAAATAATATTCATATTATCTAAAGCACAGTGATAAAATATTTATTTCAGATAAAGCTCAAATATTCAGTTTAGTTATACCAATTAAAAGCATATTTTTTAGTATAACCCTAACACCAACATTTTGTTTGCCGTTCTGTGAATCAGTTTTGGTAGCCATGGAAGCAAGAAGGTTGAGAGGATTTTAATTTTCAGATGAGGAAGATGATATGCTATTGTGAGTTGATTGATTGCCTGGAGTAGTCATAAAACCTGCAAAGTTTTAAAGAATAATATTAAAATAATGATAGCTTCAATAATGCAAGTTAAATGAATAAAAATTAAATGAAAATAGCAATAATTAAATACGTATGTAATAAATAGTGAAAATAACCTTTAATTTTATGGAATCCTATTCTTATGAAATTTTTTATCAAAGCAAATAAATTTGTAGACATCTTAAATTATAAAGGAGACTTATATAGAAAAATTAAATGTGAAGAAATCATGCATAATACCACTAAATGATCATGTAGAGAGTGGGCGGTTATAAAACCTCCAATTCTAGATCATGTTTAATTTGTAAAGCAAATTTTAATTTAATTAAATACCCACTAATTAATTTATGCAACAAAAATTAAATAAATTACTGTGGAATTTTCTAGAATAAATATCTTGCATAGATTTTAATTTTGAAAATTAGACAACATAAGTTAGTAAAAATAATTTCAAATTCCATCAATGTTACATTTTATGTTGGCACACATATAATTTTACGAATTTTATTTAATTGTTTTTCTAATATTTTATGCACATCACAAATTTATTTCATATTTATCCACCTTTTGGAAAGAGTACATCGTAGTCGCGAGCTCCGTGTCCCATAGTTACTCAGTAGATTATGAACACATTGATGTATTTTAATGACCTTTTGCAAAATGTACATCGTAGTAGCGAGCTCCGTGTCCCATAGTTACTTAGTGATTAAACATCTAATTGTGATTTTTAAGCAAGAAAGTATGTCCAGAACATGCACATATTTTTTCAAGTTCAAAGGAATTTTTACACACAAAGTCATTCAATAGTCAAAATCAAATGTACTTAGAAAAATTTGTAAAGAAATTTCCTAATGTTGTTCCAAATGCAGTAACATTATACAACATCCAACAATAAATTTTCAGATTGTGCATAAACCAAGAGATTTTCTAAGGGAAGAAAACCTCTCATAATCAAGGGCTTTTATAAGAATGTTTGCAATATATTTTTCAGTGGCAATGTATTCAAGCTTCACAATTTCTTTTTCAACAAGATCCCTAATAAAATGAAGTCTAATACTAATATGCTTTGTCAAAGAATGTTGCACATGATATTTAGATATATTTATTGAACTAGTGTTATCACAAAACACATTTAATATATTACTATCTAGACCATAATCATTAAACATTTTTTAATCCATAATAATTGAGTACAACAACTCCATGTGGCAATGTATTCTGATTCGGCCGTGGATAAGGAAACACAATTTTGTTTCCTACTATGCCATGAGATTAGATTGTTTCTCATGTAGAAACATCCTCCAATTGTACTCTTTCTATCATCACTATCTCCAGCCCAATCTGCATCACTAAAACCTATTAAAGTGCAATTAGTGTCCTTTGAATACCAAACTCCTAAATCATATGTACCACTAACATATTTGATAATTCTTTTAAAAACATTTAAATGTGATTCTTTAGGATTAACTTGATATCTAGCACACAAACATACACTAAACATGATATCCAATCTACTAGAGGTAAAAAATACTACCTCAGTCCCCCAAAAGTTTTCGGTACTTTTAGGGGCACGGCTTTTAAGGAAAAGTGTAATGAGTAGAATGTGTATGGTGGAGATTGTGAGGTAAAGATTTTTAAGGTGTAGATTTAAAAGAATATGTCCATTTTGGGAGTGTGCAAACTTTTGTGGGACAAACTAAAAAGGGAAGTATGCAAACTTTCGTGGGACGGAGGTAGTAACAAACTATCAATCATTGATCTATATAATGTTGGATCAACATTTTTTCCAACATTATCTTTAGACAGTTTTTGGGTGGATCCCATTGGAGTTTTCATACTCTTTGAAGTTTAAAGACCAAATCTCTTAACAAGATTTCTAGCATATTTACTTTGTGAAAATAAAATACCATCGTTATATTGTTTGATTTGAAGACCAAGAAAATAATTCAAGTCTCCAACCATAGACATTTCAAATGTCGAGGTCATTTCCTTCATAAAATTATCTAACATGCTATCACAAGTAGAACCAAAGTCAATGTCATCTAAATAGATTTGAGCAATCAAGATATGCTTACCATTATGTTTAATGAAAAGAGTCTTATTTGTTTCTCCTCTTATGAAACAAATTTCAAGAAAAAAATCAGTCAATCTTCCATACCATGCTCTAGGAGCTTGTTTGAGACCATACTTTATCCAATTTGAAATCATGATTAGGAAATTCTGGGTTTTCAAAATCTTTAGGTTGTTCAACAAATACCTCTTCCTTAAGTATACCATTTATGAAAGAAGCTTTAACATCCATTTGATGCAACTTAATATCCATGTAGCATGCAATTGAAAGTAATAATCTAATGGATTCAATTCTAGCTATAGGAGCAAAAGTTTCATCAAAGTTAATACCCTCTACTTGAGTGTAACCTTGAGCTACTAATCTACCTTTATTTCTAAAGATGTTACCAGATTCATCAGTTTTATTTTTGAAAATTCACTTAGTTCATATAATATTATTGTTGCTAGGTCTAGGAATAAGTGTCCAAACATGACTTTTATCAAAATAATTCAATTCATTATGCGTAGCATTTATCCAGTTTTCATCTTTTAAAGCTTCAATCACATTCTTAGGTTCAATCAAGGAATGATAACACTCATGGTTTACCTTGTGGAAGACATACATATTGACCTTACCATTACTTACTATTCCTATCCTTCTTCTAGTTTGTACTCCAGAGAATTTCTCACCAATGATCTGGTCTGTTGGAAGATCTTTCAAGATTCTTGAAGATGGAGTGTTTTCAAACTCATTCGAAATCCCTTAAGATTCTGTCCTTTCAGGCAATGTTGTTTCATATATTGGAGCATTTGAAGCAACACTTTTACTTTGATCAGAATTCAAATTAGGAGTTTGAATCTCAATAAGGTCAGTAACATCATTTTCAATAGTTGGTTCTGCAAGACTAGCAAAATCATAAAAGACTACATTAACATATTCTTGCACAGTGTCAGTCTTTAGATTATAAATCTATAGGCTTTACTATTTCTAAAATAGCCTAGGAAGAATCCTTTATCACTTTTAGAATCGAATTTATGCAATTGGTTTTTATCATTAAGAATATAACAAATACAACTAAAATATGTAAGTATTTCAAATTTGGTTTTTTGTTATTTGGAATTTCATAAGGAGTCGTTGAAGATCCAGATCAAATATAGAATCTATTAATTATATGACATGCAGTGTTTAATGCTTCAGCCCAAAAAGTTTAGAAAGATGTTTTGACAAAAGCATAACTCTAGCACTGGGAGTCAGATTTACACATCTGACGCTGTCAGAATTGTAAGACAAATCTGGATCCCGAAGGGTACAACTGACACGATAGAACCCAACACTAGATAGGTACCTGAAGCCTGATTTTTTTCAGGTGACTGCGGGCAACAACAAGAAAAAGAAGGATCCTAAGAAAGTCATCTGGTACTTAGATAGTGGATGTTCAAGGCATATGACCGGCTTCAGAGATCTCCTTCAGGACTATTTCACTCAGGAAGGCCCGTAGGTAACTTTTGTGATAGCTCAAAAGGTTTCACCAGGGGCTATGGTACGTTGGTTGTTGGTTCTGTGCGTGTACACAATGTGCCCTTTGTTGAGGGACTTAAACATAACTTGCTCTCTGTCAGTCAATTTTGTGATAGAGGTTTTTGTGTTGAATTTTCATCTAACATCTGTCTAGTTAAGGACAAATCAACACTACAGGTTTTGTTTACAAGATCAAGAGGGGTAATGTCTATTTTGCTGACTTTAAGAGCAGCTCTTCTGAAACCTATGTTTTGGCTAAAATTTCTTCGAAACTCAGTTGATTAAGGCATAAGTACTTAAATCATCTGAACTTCAAGATTCTTAATAAAATCTCACGACTCTCTCTTGTTGAAGGGTTACCAAATGAAGTTTTCAGCAAGGACCACATATGCTGAGCTTGTCAAGAAAGTAAGCGAACTAAAGCTTCATTCAAGGAGAAAAAAGCTTTCTCAACTGACAGAGTACTTCAGCTCTTTCACATGGATTTGTGTGGTCCTATCACACTTGTGAGCATTCATGGTAGAAAATATACTCTTGTGGTTATTAACGATTATTCTAGGAACACTTGCATAATTTTCTTATTAAATAAGAAAGAAACACTGGTTAAGCTTCCAGAACTACTCAGGAAACTGAGCACTGAACAGAGTCAGAGTATTGTGGAGATTAGATTAGATAAGGGCACCAAATTTATTAATTGCTATATATTTGATTTATGTGTTGCCAATGGCATTACTCACGACATTTCTGTAGTTAGAACTCCTCAGAAGAATGGAGTAGTGAAAGAAGGAAGAAGACCCTGAAGGAAGCGGTCAGGACCATGTTGGCAGAGTCAAGATTGCCCAAGAAGTACTGGGTTGAGGTAATTAACACTGCCTGTTATACTCAGAACCTTTCCATGCTGAACAAACAACATGCTCAGACCCCCTATGAAACGTGGAATAAACAGAAGCCTCCAATTTCTTATTTTCGTATATTTTGTTGTAAGTTTTTCGTCCTGAACAATGGGAAAGACCAGTTAACAACCTTTGATAGCAAGTCTGTGAGGGAATATTCTTAGGATATTCCTCAGTCAGTAAGATTTCCTCAATATCGCGAGTTATAGTCAGGGTAACAATGAGGGCTTTTAGTCGTTCAACTTCATTCTGAACTCCCTCAAGCTCATTACGAGTGTTTAGGAGTTGTTCATGTAGTCTTAATTGGCATTTCAGCGAAGCGAGTATTTTTAGCACTCAGTTGGCATTTACCTCCACTGTGTGAGTATGGGTCTCCAGCAGCCTTGAGAAATCGGCCATCAATTGCTCTAAAGTGAGCTGAAGATCGAGATTCCTTGCTAAGTCTGAGCTAAGCTCAGGTGCGTGATCAGGAGAAGAGGTAGAAGAACATACCTCATCATCTGCCATGAGACAGATGTCATCACACTCCTCGTCAAAGAAGAGATCATGGGATTGGTCTCCTGGTCCATCTGAATCCAAAGATTCTTCAGCAAGCATAACTCTCCGATCTAACACCCCTGGATCTGTCTTTGATCACCGATCTTCTCTTTCTCGAGCACTGAGCTCTGGACAGTCGTGCTAATAGTATCCGATCTTGTTGCAGTGATAGCACATATCTGCATCACTAACACCCGATTTATCAGTATATTTTTTACCTTCAGGTTCCCTCTGGCTCCCTGAGATTCTCTCTTGTCTGGAGCTGGATCCTCTGGAATCCTGTTTGTCTCTCCTTCCGGAGCTCCTTTCTTCTCTCCGGCGCTCAGGTTCATCATGTTCCCTCTTGGAGTCTGAACCCCTCCTATCTTCCCTCCGGGGGCTAGACCTTTTGGGGCTGGAGTATCTCCTCCTGTCCCTGGAATCAGTATAAAATTTCTTATTCCTGCCAAAATGCGAGTTGAGCTTCTCGAAACTCCTGCCATCAGGCTGTACTCTTTGGCAAGCTCGTCTCTGCTCATCTCCTTCAGGGACTTGGATCCAGCCTCAGTCTCAGGAGTAGCTTTAAGAGCTAGGCTCTTTTCCATCTCAGGCGTTCTTAGTTCACTTGTGTCCACACCGACCTCATTTTCCTCTTATCAAGGTCGAATTCTAGAACCTTCAGCTCAGAGAAGAGATGAGTGTGAGAGACACTCGTAAGATCCTGAGTGTTTTTCAACATGATAACACATGTGCCCCATCTTTCAGGGAGACAGTTCGGGATTTTTGAGGACATCTCCCTTTTGGGAACCTCCTTCTCAAGGGTTGCCAGCTCGTTCATCAGCTTGATGAAGCGAGACTCCATCTGGTCAATCGACTCTCCCTCCAGCATCCTAAAGCTTTCAAACATCTTGATCGCCAAATCTCTCTTGTTCTCCTTGATCTTTTCAGATCATTCACTTATCTCTGTCAAAGTATCCCAAATCTCTTTGACAGTCTTCATATGCATCAGCGTTACTGAATCCTCGTAAGGAACAGTGTGGAGTATAATGTTCTTGGTAACATTATCCAGTCTGATTTGCTTAGTCTGGTCAGATGTAAGCACAGACATCTCCACAGGCTCATCTCCTGGCTGAGGAATTGTTTCACCTCCAGAAATGGGCCAGATGGTTGATCGGTTGGTCATGAACTTGATTGGTCCATCCTCGGTCACCCTATACATCTGATCATGAATAAAGTAGAGAGGGGCAAGAACCCTGAACTTCCAATAATCATAGTTAAACACAGAGAACTCAGGAAGATTACCTTCAAGGCACTACGAATATGCCATGATAATGCAGTTTTCAGAAACAAGATCTAGTTCAGGTAGACCACCAAAAGTTTAACCTCCTGAAACTATAGGTACTCAAAGTCAGCGATCATTTGAACCACCGCTCAGATACCACTTGTTGGTCCTGAAATGAGTATAATTAGTGTATGGGGGGATACACTGATGTCAGATTTTCCAAAACATTCAGAAAATACTCTTACAAAAATCTGTCAGGAAGATTCTGATGGTTCTCACTGATTTGATGGTCTCAGGGACAATAGGGAGAGATCAGTCAGGAGACAGATAGGCTGAATTCTGAGTATCGTGCTCTCAGAAGCACAGTAGGGATACTGACCGCTTAAGCAGCTAGTCAGTTGGATAGCTATCTCAGTAAGCTAGAGTTACGTACGGAAGTGAGCCCTTACGTTCTACTCGTTGTTATGTCCTAAAAACTGTTTTTCCATTTTGCTTAGAAATAGTTGTTAAGGTTGGTGCACAAGTTAATGCTCAAGAGAATTGATTTCTCCTGAAATTGTAAAATGATGCTGAATGTTCAGTTTATAATGATGACAGTTTATGATCCTGAACAATAAAGTAAATCAGCACAAAGAAGGATGTTTTTAACGTGGTTCGGAGATAACTAACTCCTACATCTATGGCCTGATTTAACAGGAAGCAATCCTCTCCACTGAGCATTGATGCTTGTTTTTAACGTGCCAAGGTGCTCAAGTAGCCTCTTTCCTCTCTAAGGAACTCAACACCTGGGCGTTTTACAAGTCCCAGTCCTTCCCACCAAACTAATGGTGTGATAATCCTTGCTAACAAAACAAAGCTAAGGATAAGGATTATCACTCTACGCAAAATACAGATTTGATTCCTACTACAACACTAAGGAAATTTAAATTGTAGAGTGTTGTTTGAAGTTTGCTTTGAGCACTTGGAATCTGGAGATTTTCAATCGCTTGGAAATTTCCCGTTAGCCTTGAATGGGTGCAAGGCCTTTAGTATTTATAGGAAGATTCAAAATAGATCCGTTGGAGGACATCTTTTCAAATCTTTCAATTTTAGGTATATGCAGGCTAGCTTGTACTTGGTTGACCTTTTCCAATGCTTAAAAGGGAAACTCTGTGCTTGCGCCTGCAGTTCTGAGGAATAATAAATACTGCGCAGACTTCGTACATGCGTTGTCAACATCTGATTGGCTCTCCATTAAAATGGCTAGTTCTTGATGTGACTTCATCCTTCCTCATACATTTCAAATTCAGAACATAAATGATAACTCCCACTGCTTCAGTGGGCTTTTCATCAGGGCCTTATGAGTGTCAGTAGATGAACACTTAGCCTGACTACTCATGCTACTTCCACCTTCACTGAGTGAGTCCTGGCCTGAGCCTGCTTAGGGTACTCAGTAGGAACATCATCAGTGGGATTTCTCAGGATCGTCTTCGACTGCCCTCAGGGCGAACTTCAGGTTCTTCAGGACGAACTCCGACCTTCAAGATTGAACACCTTTTAGACTTGAGATCTTTGGGACGTCTCCATAAATCTTTAGTCTTCAATGCATTCCCCCTGAGCTGATTACCTGTGAATAGAGAAAATTTATGCTAACCTGACTAGTCCTGAGCTAAACAATCCTGACTAACTATAGGTAGGCAATTTATCAGGGGTTTTGGGATCTAAATCAAAATACTCAGATTGTATCCCAATAGAGATATATACAATACATGTGCCACACTTATCTTCATAGGTTCACAAATTCATATTTAGCTCAGTATGTATCTAAAACTTTTTAAAATTTATAAGAAATTTACAAAAAAAAATGGAAAGCCTCCTACCACATATATATAAACACACTAGTGGCTTCCTCTATAAGTTCCCTCCAAAACATAAAATAATAAATATCACTATTGTTCTCGACTTATTAGTTTGTAACAAATTACTCTACCATTTGCATATGTTTCATACCTCAATTTTTACTTACACTTACATAAAATTCTATTTCTTAATATATCTCAATTACATGTTAAATAAAAAATGTGTGTTTATGCAATGAAAACACATTGAAAGTATAAGTTGTTATTCAATTCAATCGTTGCATCTCTTCTATTATTCAAATTAATCGTCTTTTTTTTTTATTCACATTCATGTTCAATATATAAAATCAAATCAAATCTATAATATGAATTCTATTATTTAAAAATATTTATTTATTAATTTTGATATATAGTGGAATACTTGAATTTAAGGAAAACTTTATTAGTATTTTCAATATTAATTACATTTCTGAAATTTTACTATTTTGTTAGTTTAAAAAAGATTAAATATATATAATTAATTAAATAATTATGAAATACTTACATATATATTATCTCACATAAGTTATATATTAATATAAATTTTAAAACATAATAAATAACAATTAATTAGAGAATGAAATAAATTTAATCTGAATTTATAACATATTCTTATCCCATATTAAAATATTATCAATATGTAATCGTGCATCGCATGGGAGAATATTTGCAAAAAATGCACTTTTTTCCATCAATCTTCAAATACTTTGCACACTTAAATTTATTTTTATAATATTTGCATATTTAAACAAATATCATTATATTTTATACTCAATTCAACTAATTTCACTACTTTAACAATATAACTCTACACACCACTTTCAATATTTACTCATTACATATCTCTTTTAAAAGTGTACAGAGTCTTTGGATCAGAATGAGTTACAGAATAATTCATCATCACCCATAAACAACAAAAAAACCACCAACTTTTCAAATTTGCATATTGAACCATCGTGACTGAAATGGAAAGTTGTCATTAATGAATATGCGCTAATATGATCCTTTCTAACTTTTTTCATAATATCCGTGTAAATTTAGTAAAGGGATAGACATCGTATATGCGTCTCTCTTATCATCATAGATCCCACAAATTCATATTAAGTTCATTATGTATTTCTCTCTTTCTAAAATTTACATGAAATTTGAAAAGAAATGGAGAGCAGCCCTCGTACCACCTATATATACCTACAATTACAAATGCCTGTAGCCCAAGCTAAAAAATGGCAAGCAATGACTCAATGAAGTGTTAACGACCAAAAATTCAATCATTCATATTTTCTTTTTCGTCAATCTTCAGATACTTTGCAAACTAAATTTCACTTTTTATATGCGTATTTAAATAAACTATCATTACTTTTTACACTCAATTAAACTAATTTCACCACTTTAATAATATGACTCACATCACTTTTAATACTTTTCTCATTACATATCTTTTTTAAAAGTGTGAAGAGTCTTTGGGATCAGAACGAGTAACAGAATAACTCATCATCACTTAAAAATGATAAAAAGGCCACCAAATTTTCAAATTCGCATTGAACCATGGTGTCTAAAATTGAAAATTTCCATTAATGAATACGATGCTGATATGATCCTCCCTAATTTTTTGTATAATATTTTTATAAATATAAAAAAGGGATAAACATCGTATACGTGTCTCTCTTATCATCAAATGCGTCCCTCTTATCATCATAGGTCCCACAAATTCATATTAAGCTCATTATGTATTTCTAACTCTCTAAAAATTACAAGAAATTTAAAAATAAAATGGGGGCAGCCTTTCTACCGCTTATATATACCTACTATTACAAATGCTTGGAAGGCTGCAACACAAGCTAAAAAATGGACTCCGTAACACATACTCCTTTCCCTTTAGAAGGTGTTAGCGACGAAGAATTCAACCTCTTCCACATGATAGACAGAGAGCTCTACACTCGATTGGTGTACAACCTGGGCCGAGCCCAGGCCGAGTCCAAAAAAGTCATGGCTTTCTGGATTTGGCTAGAGAGAGAAAGCAAATACATGAAGCTGATCAAGCGATTGCTCTCTCTTCCCCTACTTCTGCTGAACAAAATTGTCGATGAGACGATGTTATGTTTGATGTGCTTGGAAAACAATGAGTTTCAACACCACGATGGCGATATCAAGTTATTGCCGGAAATATGGCATTGCACGGATTTTAGCCTCCGGTACTTCCATGAAAATAGATATGCAGTGTCACAGAATGTCACCAAAATCATGGAAACCGTCCGCATAAGGGCTTTTCAAGACATTCCCCAGCGCACGGTGACCCCTCATCACCTCAATGCAATATTCTTGCCTTTTAATCTCGCCGTAGCTGGTGGCTCAATCCATATGCCTCTGCCTATGGGACGGCTTCCTATTCACATGGGGGGTTTTCTAGAATATGACCTGGCGACGACACGACGCCATGAGATTAGAGGCATGAATGAGAGCAGGGAAGAAAATGTAGAACCTCAGAATTTGCCCATAAATGATCGGACAGTTTTCTTGACTTTTTCCAAGGGTTACCCCATTGCTGAAGAAGAGGTTAAAGGCTACTTCACTAGGTAAGATTTTATTAGTTAAATTTTGGGGCGTTTGCATATTGGATCAAAAAATAATTTTCTCTATTGTTGGTTACATTAATGATATGTAAATATAATTTAGGGCATTTGGGGATTTCATTGAGGATTTAATCTTTCAAGATGTGGGAAACGATGAGCAAGTTCTTTATGCGAGAATGGTGGTGAAGTCCGCAGCGGTGGGGATAATAGAAGACATTGTAGGGCGTGGAAATAAAGCAAAATACAAAATAAATGGGAAGCATGTATGGGCAAGGAAATATGAGTCGAGGTCGCCTCCAACAGGTGGTCGCTCCAGAGGTACTAGTTCGACTTTCAAAATAACTACTCCTTGATCTCCATCAAGGCTGCGATCCATTCTTGTATAGAAGGATTTTATATGGAGGTCGATTAATCAACTTATTTAGAGGTTGAATTTGGCTAAAGATGATGTTGTGGGGTAAAGATCCCGATCTTAGCTTTGTGGGAATGTGAAGGTTATTATCCTGTATAGGATCCTAATCTTCTACATCTATATCGATTGCAAGATTGAATTTTAAAACATTACCATTTTCAGTTTCTCTTCTGTTTTATTATTGAATGTTATTTTAAGTGTATTTCTTATTTCATTATGTAACTAAAATGTGCTATATCAATGTGTGTAATTATGGATGTAGAAATTGGGTTAAATGGTTGTATGCGTTAGGCAGCCTTCGGCAGATCCATATTCTAAAAAATCAATTTTCTAAGAAAGAATTGTGAGATTAGGCGCTACCTCGGTGGGTTTATGTGGATCTAGCTAGGTAGCCAAATCGGCTAAGTAAATTTTTTCTACATTTTTACTGTTCGATTTACTAAAAAAATTAAAAAGTAAAGATAGATTAAGAATAAGTCTTAATGACTCGCTTTGATTATTGTCCACATTCTTTCCTACCGCTCATTGTCGTTCTTCTCTTGTTTGTTGTACATATAGTTATATTTAATTGAAAAGATTTATAAATAAGTCTTGTTTGTAGGTAAATTTGGATAACAGTTGAACATACATTCATACATATATATACATATTTGATTGAAAATTATTGAAGACTATTTATTATGTAATTATTAAAAAATCTAGGCGACTTAGGAGTTAGGTTGTTAGAATCCGTCCAATTAGTAATTTTCAACTACTTCATCCTAATAATTTTTTAGTTATATGAACATTAGAATTATTAATTTGTTGTACATTAGTAACTAAATCCATGTGATGCACGATCAAATTGTACCTATCAATATACATTAAAATATGTTTATTAATTTATGAGAATGTTTGATATTTGTTAGTAATTATATCCAATTGTTTCTTATTATGAAAAGACAATAAATTCTGTAACCGAAAGAATAATTTTAAGGAGATATATGTTTGCCCAAAATGTGTTACACGCAAGTGCACTGTTAGGGTTATACTAGAAAGTATGCTTTTACTTTGTATAACTAAACTAAATCTTTGAGCTTTATCTGAAATAAATCTTTAATCACTGTGCTTTAGATAAATATGAATTTTATTTATTTATTGCAATCCGTTCATATAATAGTACAAGTTACACTATAGATAAATGTGGTGATCACCGGATAACTCACAGCAAGATCACATTATCAGTTTCTTGTAACAAGTACTAAATTCAAAACCTAGATGGGATTTGAACACCCAATTGGTAAACGATTGATGTGTAGATCCCAGATTGGCTTATCTTGATCAAGGGATTGCACTAGTGCATGATGATGCATTGAAGAGGACCTACAGAGAGGTAATTCTTCCGTACTGATTTATGGGATGAAGAATTAGACCTCAGTGGTCGTTTATTTCTAAACCTCTGTCCCTTAAATAGGATTGTGTGTGATCCATGCGTGGCACATTATTTTGTTATGGGTAAAGAGTCAATAAGACTCAATACTTCGCATCTTGGGTGACGCCATTCAGAACATGACAGTTGCTATGATTTAATACAGAGGAACGTGTGCTTGGAGAGTCTTGCATGATTAGTCCCCTTGGTGGGCTCTAAATGTTCGTCATACTAAATCTTGCAAGTGGAATTTGTTTCCGGTATGATGATAAAGAAGAGCTGTCCTTACTCCAAGGATAAGATGTTAAATTAATTAAAGCGTTCAGTGGCTTGATTAATTAATGGACAAGAGAATCTTAAACATGGGAAATAATGACCGGGAGCCATATGATTGTAATATGGGTTAAGATGGATAGTGCAACATTAATCCTATAGTGGAGTGTGATTAATGTTAATGGGTTGAATGACATTGGGCTCAATGTTAGAATTCAATGCCCATTAGGAAGTCCAATATTAATTCTCCTAAAGGCCCCTCAAGTAGCCCAATTAAATGTCCAACAATTGACAAGGTGATTAAAATAAAAGAAATATTTTGGGCCCATTTAATTTTATATTTTTTCGAAAATAATTGTATATTATATTAATGAGAGATTTTATGGAAAATAGATATGTATCTTGGATACAAGAATATCTAATAAAATCAAGATCTCATGGGATTAAATATACATCATTTTTTCAAAAATTACATGAAGAAAGAGAATATCAAGAATTGAATATTTAGTATTCAAGATTATCAAGATTAGAATATTTGATATTCATGATAATCAAGATTTGAAATATTAGATATTCAAGATCTTGTATTCTCACTATAAATATGAGATGATACAAGACTTCTAAACACACATTATTACTCTTAAATTTTTTGAAAATTTTAAGGAGTTGAGCAACAAAATTATTTTCTTCCTTGTGTTTTGATTATTCGTGTGGCTTCCCACCGGGTGCACGATTAAGGACAAGGAAATACTTGAGAAGGCCTTTTGGGTTAATCAAAGCCAACGGGATCATCAAGGCAAAGGAACTCACAAAAGCATCTCGGATAGTGCCTTTCACCAAGGAAACTAAGGACGCCTTTTATCTCAGAAACCCCCTTTTCCATCTCAAAGGACGCCTTTTGTCTCAGAAAAATCTTTTTCTTCGGAAGGTATAATTCACTAAATCCCTTAGTTCCGCATGTTTAGGTCTTTAAGTGGTTATATTTGTTCATATGTTTTGCATGCAAAACCTGTTGTTGGGTATACAATTATTTGATTTAATTATGTTTAAATCATGATATTAATTGTAGGCTTAAATTTGTATTTAGCGTAAATCCCGAATAGATCCGCGTTTAATTCCCCAACAACTGGAATTAGAGTCGGTTTTGGGCTCTATACGTTAAATTATAATTTAAGTGTTTAATATTAAATTTGAAAATTGGATAGTAGAATTGCTAGATCTTTTTTGCAGGTATCCAATTGTCATGGTATTTAATATTTTTTTTATGCATGCATGTATGATGATGCGGTTTTAAAATCCGATTCGTTCGGATCGTTTTTCCTGTGAGAAAATCCACGGGTAGACTAGGATGTTTTTATGTAATAGACTAGTCTAGACGACAGGTTTATTTATTTTTCATAAAATAAATTGTAACCGATATCGAAGACGAAGAACGGAGATTTTAAGGCCCAAAGACAAAGTTGGTGAAATTTTGTTACAGTCGAGTGGGAGCTTAATCGAGACGGACGATAAAGCTTGAAGAGGAACGGTGATTATGATATCTCGTAGTCAAAACAAGAAATTAAATGATTAGGATCATAATTGCATCTTTTTGCATCCATTTTTATATGGTTTTGACGTGATTATTTTCATATTTGACCCTAATATGCTATACTTGATGCATTTAACCCTTTTTGGCTAGGAAGTTGTGTTTGTAGGTGAAAACGAGCAAAATGAGGAAGAAATTAGCAAGATCGAGAAAAGTCCAGAATTCTTGAGTTGAGCCAAATGGTGCAAATGATATACCATGTTGAAGAGCTCGAAGAGAGGGTCACAACGTAAAAAGAATAGAGTCAATCAAAGCTCTAGAACTCAAGATATGAAGAAAACAACTCGCTAGGCAGCACATACACACATGATCGGCAGCACCTAAGGGAAGGACCGCGCGGCTTTAACCTGGAGCGGCAGCTGAAGGACCGCGCGAGCTGT
The DNA here is from genome assembly GCA_026898435.1 of Prunella vulgaris. Classification (NCBI taxonomy): domain Eukaryota; kingdom Viridiplantae; phylum Streptophyta; class Magnoliopsida; order Lamiales; family Lamiaceae; genus Prunella; species Prunella vulgaris. Next base: position 167,962 of record JAPKLY010000619.1, on the reverse strand, counting down.
CGCGCGATAGTTGATTTACCCTGGAGCGGCAGCTTAATTGTTGATTTTCATTTCCAATTAGCCATGGGCTAATTCCTTGTTGCATGGTTGTTTGAATACTATGGTGAATTTAGTCTCTTGTTAATCCTATGCATGAATTAGTGATCTTGATGGATTAGTTCTCTTATTAATGACTTGTATGAATGTTTGGTATGTTTAATTGGATTGAATGGCTTATATGTTTTAGCAATGAAATGAGAATTGAGCTATAAGAACTTTATGCATACCAAGTGTTTGATGTTTGGCTTGTATGACCAATGAGAATTGCATATTAGCCTAAGACCTCTTAATTGGAGTGTTAGGAGTTGTAGAGAGATCTAGACACCTAATAGAGCCCTACCTTGTGTTGTAGAGAGATCTAGACACTAGTTGGCTTGACTAAGACACCAAGAGATTTTTTGCATGCTAGGATGGATAGGATACTAAAGGAACCATAGTAGGATTACTTCCATGTACACTTCACACTTGCTCACTTCTTTGAGGTGATAGTTAGGATTACTATTTCTTATTGATTTAGTTAATAGAAACCATGATTGTTTCTTGCTTTCCTAGCTATTAGCCTTTTGTAGACATTCAATGCTTGCTTGATATCGCATCGTTTCCCTGTGTTCGATATTTAACTTGGTTAACTTGCCACGACAACAAAGACCACGTTCACTTGCGTGGAAATCATCACGATTTTGGTAAACATTAAACCATGACAATTGGATATAACATGCCAATTTGTTTAATTTGTTTTGATGCATGCTTTATTTATTTAATTTGATTAAATATTTGATTGCATGAATATCGTGATGAAAAATCTCAACTCCAAAAATTACTAAGTATGTTTTAAATATAATTCGGTATTTTATTCTAGATAGTAAAATTGAATTATTTGGCCTCCATGATTTATTTGTTTGTGAAGTCTTTTGGCTACGCATTGGCAAGGGTCTTTCTCCCTATCGGATAGGCCAAAAGATAAGTTCACATGAACGAATTCCCAAAAGGATGATTTTGGATTATTATTAGTGGCGGTATTGACCCTCCCATCGAGTGGCTTATTCAAAACGAAGTAATAATCCTGTATTTCATCACGGTTAATACTTAGGTATAAAATTGGCATTTTATTACTCCCCATCGGAGTCCCTACCAATTTTATACGGTCAAGTGGGAGCCGGCTATTAATTTTTTAAATTAAAAGTTTGTAACTGTTCTTGATTGTAACTTGCTTAAATGTGTTTGCATAAATGTCCACACTCATCGTGGCTTATGTGAACTGTTTTAAGATGTCGGTCGATTTATGCTATGTAATTTTTTTGAGATTTTATACAAAGCATAATCCAAATTTTGTGATAATCTTTGCGAATCGATGTATGTATTGATGCAATGCATGTTTTATTTCAGTTCAGCATGTCGTCTCCTTTTAATCCACTATTTACGATACTTAAAGATAACAAATTGGAAGGTGAAAACTATGTTGATTGGAAACGTAACTTATTTATAGTCCTAACCGCACAACAACACAAGTGGGTTCTTGACACACCAAAGCCCCCTACGCCTACGGATGATGCGGATATTGCCGATAGGGAATATCATAGGGAGTGGATGAAATCCGATGAAATGGCTAGGTGTACCATCTTAGCTTCAATGTTAGATGTGTTGCAACACTAATACCAAAACATGGAATCCGCTTCGGATATGATGCTAAACCTGAAAGAGATGTTCGCTCATCAGAATCGTACGTCTAGGCAAATCAACATGCGATATATATGTTATCACTGAAAATGGTGGAGGGAACGCTCGTAAGGGATCACGTTGTCAAAATGATGGGCTACCTCAAAAAGTTAGAGGTACTTGGAGCGGAATATGATGTGGAAACGCAAGCTGATTTCGTTCTCCATTCTCTACCGAAAAGCTTTGAGCAGTTCCAGTTGAACTATAAGATGAATAATCAAGAGTTCATGTTGGCACAACTCTTACAAGCTTTGGTATCGGCGGAGACACTCATGGGACACCAAACTCAAGTCTTGGTGGCAAGCGGTCCGACTTCTTCCGCACCGAAGGGTGGGAAGAAGAAGAAGAAGACCAAAGGCCCGAGCCAAGCTAAGAGTAAGGTGACTAATGAGGAAGGGGTCAAGAAAGCTACCAAAGGGAAGTGTTTCAACTGCGGTGAGAAAGGACATTGGAGGAAGGCCTGTCCCAAGCCAAAGAAGGTCGGGAAGAAAGGTAATTCTCATGCACTTGTTGTTGAAACTTGTTTAGCGGCGTATGCTTCCCATTCGTGGGTAGTGGATACGGGAGCCACTGATCATGTATGTTTCACTTTACAGGGGTTCCGGAAAACCCGACAACTTAGTGCGAATGAGATCCTCATCACATTGGACGATGCTACGAGGGTAGCGGCTGTCGCAGTGGGAGACGTGCACCTATTTTTTGAAGATAGAGTTTTAGTATTAAAGGATGTTCTTTATGTTCCCAGTTTTAGGAAAAATTTAATTTCGATTTCTAAATTGTACGTTGATGGATACTCAGTTTCTTTTAATAATATGGTTGTTATTTTTCAAAACGATGAGTTCATCTGTTCGGGAACATTGGTGAATAATCTTTATACTATTAAAAGTGCACACCACATACAAAATGCTTGGTATAACACATCGACTGTTTCTAAGAAAAGAAAATTTTCTTCAACTGTGAACGAAACACTTCTATGGCATCTAAAACTTGGTCATATTAATCTAAAGAGAATTCAAAGGTTGGTGGCGGATGACTAGTTGGAGTCTCTCCATGTTGAGCCGTTTCCAACATGTGAATCTTGTTTAGAGGGGAAAATGACCAAGAGGGCCTTCGGGGCCAAGGGGAATAGAGCTAGTGAAGTGTTAGAAATCGTTCACACTGACGTATGTGGGCCAATGTCGGTTCAAGTTAGAGGAGGTTTAGAGTATTTCGTAACTTTTACGGATGATTACTCAAGATATGGGTACGTTTACCTTATGTGGCACAAATCGGAAACCTTTGATAAATTCAAAGAGTTCAAAGCCGAGGCTGAGAAACATAGGGGAAAGAGTATCAAGTTCCTACGATCAGATCATGGGGGCGAATACCTCAGCAATGAATTTTTTACCTACCTGTCAAGTGAAGGGATTGTATCCCAATTGACCGCACCCGGTACCCCTAAAAAAATGGGGTTGCAGAACGAAGAAATAGAACTCTTTAGAAATGATCAGATCCATGATGAGTTATTCGGAGTTACCCAAGTCATTTTGGGGTTATGCCTTGGAAACAGCAGCTCACATTCTAAACTTGGTGGCATCCAAATCGGTTCCTAAAACTCCCACAGAATTGTGGATCGGGCGTAAGCCTAGTTTGAGACACATAAGGATTTGGGGGTGTCCGGCATATGTGTTGGACAAGAAAGCTGGAAAATTAGATCCACGTTCGGAATTGAGGTTGTTTGTAAGATACCCTAGAGGAACGAAAGGGGGTAAGTTCTATAGTCCCAAGGACCAAAAAATCGTAATTAGTACGCATTCTAAGTTCTTGGAAGAAGACTATGTGAATAATAGAAAGCCCAAAAGTGAGATTACCTTAGATGAAATAAAAGGGCATAATCTTATACCAAGGGTACAAGTTGTTGTACAACGCGACACACCAACACAACCGGAGCCTCGTCGTAGTGGGAGGGTTGTGAGACAACCCGAGAGATTCATGTTCGTGGGAAAGTCGTCTGACTTGGTCCCCGGGGAAGATGAATTAGACCCATGGACATACGAAGAAGCACTCCAAGATAAGGATGCAGATTCTTGGCAAACAACAATGAAAGTCGAGATGGGGTCTATGCAAATGGATGTCAAGACAGTTTTCCTTAATAGAAGTCTTGAAGAAGAAATCTATATGTAACAACCCGAAGGCTTTATTGAAAAAGGCCAAGAGCACCTTGTATCCAAGCTTAAGAGGTACATCTACGGACTTAAGCAAGCATCGCGAGCTTGGAATCAATGTTTTGATCAAGTAATAAAATCTTACGGTTTTGATCAAAATGAATTTAAGAGTTGTGTGTACAAAAAGTATGTCGGAACTGTCGTGGTATTCTTGATACTATACGTAGATGACATTTTGCTCATTGGAAACAATGTCGCGGTGTTATCAGACGTGAGGGTATGGTTGTCAAATCAGTTTGATATGAAGGACTTAGGGGAAGCCGGTCATGTCTTAGGGGTCAATATTACTCGAGATCGCAATAAAAGAATGATCGGCTTATTGCAAGCTTCATACATAGATACTGTTTTGAAACAGTTTAGCATGCAAAATTCCAAGAAAGGTTTTGTACCTTTTAGACATGGAATTCATCTATCGAAAGAGATGTGTCCGAAGACACAAGAAGAGATACATTGCATGAAAGACATCCCATATGCTTCGGCAGTTGGAAGCCTCATGTATGCTATGCTATGTACGAGACCGGATATCTGCTTTGCCGTAGGCATGGTAGCATGATAGCAAAGTAACCCCGGGAAAGAGCATTAGACAACTGTTAAAAACATTCTGAAATATCTCAAGCGAACTCGAGATAGAATGTTGGTTTATCAGTCAGAGAGTCTAATCCCCGTTAGTTATTCGGATTCGGATTTCCAATCAGATATAAATTCCAAATTGATCTACCTCGGGTAATGTGTTACATTTGGGGAAGGAGCCATGATATGGTGAAGTGTGCATCACTGATTCTACCATGGAAGCCAAATAAGTAACTGCTTATGGAGCAGTGAAGGAATCGGTTTGGCTCAAGATCTTCTAAGTGGACTTGGATAAAATTCTGAATTTTTCTAGCATTGTAATGCTAGGACAGTTGCAAATTCAAGGGAACCAAGAATCCGCAAGGCCAACAAACACATTTAAGGATATACAATCTTAGACGAGAAATCGATAAGAGAGGAGATGAAGATATGGCAAAGATCGCATCGGAAGACGACCTAGTTAATCCTCTCACAAAATGTCTGCCTCTATGTACATTCGAGAGACATGTTTGAGGAATGGGAGTCAAGTGTGTTGCCAATCTGCTCTGAGTATAAGTGGGAGAAATTATTAGGACATGTGTAGTACATAGATATGCTGTAGTATACTTAAAAGCTGACTTTGAGTATAAGTGGGAGATTGTTAGGGTTATACTAGAAAGTATGCTTTTACTTTGAATAACTAAACTGAATCTTTGAGCTTTATCTGAAATAAATCTTTTATCACTGTGCTTTAGATAAATATGAATGTTATTTATTTATTGCAATCCGTTCATATAATAGTACAAGTTACATTATAGATAAATGTGGTGATCCCCGAATAACTCACAGCAAGATCGCATTATCAGTTTCTTGTAACAAGTACTAAATTCACAACCTAGATGGGATTTTAACATCCCATTGGTAAACGGTTGATGTTTAGATCCCAGATTGGCTTATCTTGACCAAGGGATTGCACTAGTGCATGATGATGCATTGAAGAGGACCTACAGAGAGGTAATTCTTCCGTACTGATTTATGGGATGAAGAATTAGACCTCAGTGGTCGTTTATTTCTAAACCTCTGTCCCTTAAATAGGACTGTGTGTGATCCATGCGTGGCACTTTATTTTGTTATGGGTAGAGAGTCAATAAGACTCAATACTTCGCATCTTGGGAGACGCCATTGAGAACATGACAGTTGCTAAGATTTAATACAAAGGAACGTGTGCTTGGAGAGTCTTGCATGATTAGTCCCCTTGGTGGGCTCTAAACGTTCGTCATACTAAATCTTGCAAGTGGAATTTGTTTCCGGTATGATGATAAAGAAGAGTTGTCCTTACTCCAAGGATAAGATGTTAAATTAATTAAAGCATTCAGTGGCTTGATTAATTAACGGACAAGAGAATCTTAAACACGGGAAATAATGACCGGGAGCCATATGACTGTAATATGGGTTAAGATGGATAGTGCAACATTAATCCTATAGTGGAGTGTGATTAATGTTAATGGGTTGAATGACATTGGGATCAATGTTAGAATTCAAGGCCCATTAGGAGGTCCAGTCTTAATTCTCCTAACGGCCCCTCAAGTTGCCCAATTAAATGTCCAACAATTGACAAGGTGATTAAAATAAAAGAAATATTTTGGGCCAATTTAATTTTATATTTTTTCGAAAATAATTGTATATTATATTAGTGAGAGATTTTATGGAAAATACATATGTATCTTGGATACAAGAATATCTAATAAAATTAAGATCTCATGGGATTAAATATACATCATTTTTTCGAAAATTATATGAAGAAAGAGAATATCAAGAATTGAATATTTAGTATTCAAGATTATCAAGATTAGAATATTTGATATTCATGATAATCAAGATTTGAAATATTAGATATTCAAGATATTCAAGATCTTGTATTCTCACTATAAATATAAGATGATACAAGACTTCAAAACACACATTATAACTCTTAAATTTTTTGAAAATTTTGAGGAGTTGGGTTTCAAAATTATTTTCTTCTTTGTGTTGTGATTATTCGTGTGGCCTCCCACCGGATGCATGAATAAGGACAGGGGAATACTTGAGAAGGCCTTTTGGGTTAATCAAAGCCAATGGGATCATCAAGCAAAGGAACTCACAAAAGCATCTCAGATAGTGCCTTTCACCAAGGAAACTAAGGACGCCTTTTGTCTCAGAAACCCCCTTTTCCATCTCAAAGGACGTCTTTTATCTCAGAAAAATCTTTTTCATCGGAAGGTATAATTCACTAAATCCCTTAGTTCCGCATGTTTAGGGCTTTATGTCATTATATTTGTTCATATGTTTTGCATGCAAAGCCTGTTGTTGGGTATACAATTATTTGATTTAATTATGTTTAAATCATGATATTAATTGTAGGCTTAAATTTGTATTTAGCGTAAATCCCGAATAGATCCGCATTTAATTCCCCAACATGCACATGATTGTAGTAGGAGTAGCAAGGTAACCAAGTTTAATATCGAACACAGGGAGATGGGAGATTGCAAGGTATGATTGTTGTTCAAATTTGAAACTCAAATAAATCAATAAAAGAGGAATGGTTTCTTATCTACTAAGCTTGTCAAGAATAGTAAACTACCTATCACCTTTTTGCAAAAGTGAGCAAGTGGAGAGAATATGCATTAGTGTACTATCCTATGTTTCATATAGTGTTGTATCACTTAATCATGCAATGATCTATTGGATAATCAATTAAGCACGGCCTCATCAAAGTGCATAGGTTTCCCTAATTACACATTAAAGCTCAAATTGTAGTGCCTATTCACTAAGAATAATTCTCATTATCCTAGGAATTTCATCAAACACCTAGCATGCATGGCCTAATTACAAGATTATTTAGTAAAATAGCTCAATTCTCATGTATTGCTACTTACCTAATGGCCCTAACAATCAATTAGACATGAGAAGTATTCATACATATCACAATTGTAGAGAATCAATCATCCAACATCTCATAACATTCATAAGATCAACAATAGCACCATATTACTCCATAGGAATCATACACCAATGCAAAAGAGTATTAGCCCACGGCTAATTTGGATAACAATTGAACAATTAAGCTAACTACAATAATCATGATAAGGTAATTAAAGAGAAATTGCAAAGACTTACCTATTACAAGAGAATTGGTAAAGATACTCACTACCTTGAAAATCTATCTAATGATCCGCTAATGGAAATTACAATTCAATCAGTCAAAATGTAGCTCTTGATGTGATGAGAATGCAGGAACAAATGGATTAACGATCCGTACGGTAGATGAAAAGTAATCAAAGAAATCGTGTGAAGAAATCTAATGAACCCAACTAGTAACTTCCCCTTCTAAGAATCTAGAAAGTGAATGATGATGTGTAGAATGATCTAAGAAGTTTGAAGTATGAAGTATATATAGTACCCCTTATGCTTGGACCATTATATCCCTTGGACCATTATATCCCTCATTAAATGCGTGAAAGGATGGAATTGCCCTTAAAATACCCAAAATCGGACCCAGCGCTCGAACGGCTTCAGCGCGGCCCTCGGATGGCGGTCATGGCTCGTGGTCGAGTGGCTGTGGCTAGGCGATCGAGTGGCGATGATTCGGCTGTACAAGTGAAATCCGCTCGAGTGCCAGAAGGCAGGTGCTCGATCGCCCTTCTTGGGCCGCTCGATCGTAGTGTAAACTCCACGTCTGATTTTCGACTTTTTCATATTTGATCCCACGGCTCGTCTAAGCTTCCTAGGATCTTCAATTGAGTATAAAAACATCTCCATGGGCTCGGATTCCTTCATCTCCTTTCCAATAGTCGGGAATTCCTCATTTTTGCTCGTTTTTACCTGCAAAGCACACTTTCTTGCCAACAAAGGGTCAATAGCACAATTCATAGCAAATTAGGGTCAAATATGAATATAATCTCATCAAAACCATATAGAAATGGATGCTAAAAGATGCAATTATGTCCCTAATCAATATATCACCTAGTTTTTCTACAAACAATGTTAATAAATATTTCATTTTATTTATAAGATTCTTTAATATTATTTTCATTGTGTCCTTTGATAGGAGGATCCTGAATAGCAAATCATGATCTTCTCCATCAACATCGATTACAAAACTGAATTTTGAACATTACCACTTCTAGTTTCTCTTGTGTTTAGAATGTTATTTTATATTTCTTGGTTCATTATGTAGCCAGAATGTGCTATATCAATGTGTGTAGTAATTATGAATGCAGAAATTAGGTTAAATGGATGTCTGTGCTAGGCGGCCATTGACGGACCCGTTTTCTACAAAATTAATTTTCTTTAAAAGAACTGTGAGATTAGGCGCCGCATCAGTGGGTTTAGGCAGATCTAGGTGGCTGAATCGGCTAAATAGATTCTTTTCTACATTTTTACCATTCAATTCATTTAAAAAATTAAAAATTAAAAATAGATTAAGAGTAAGTCTTAATGACTCACTTTCATCAGTGCCTACATTCTTGTCTACCGCTTCTCGTCGTTCTTCTCTTGTTAGTTGTATATATTAATATATTTAATTGCAAATTTAAATACAAATCTTGTACGTAGGTAAATTAAGACAAAAATTTAAAATACATATATATTTGATTGAAAATTATTTAAGATTATTTATTATGTAATTATTAAAATATTTTGGGCGACCTAGGCGTTAGGCAGTTATAATTCGTTAGATTAATTAGTAATTCCTAACTTCTGCACCCTAATATGTTTTTACTTATATGAAGATTAGAATTTTTAATTTTGTCTACACTATTAACTAAACCTGTGCGATGCACGAGTAACCAATTTTTATTGAAAGAATATTTTTTAAAGAGATAGTAATGCATATATCAACTAATTTTTCTAAGTGGAGGACAGCCCTCCTACCACCTATATATACCTACAATTACAAATGCCTACAAGGCTGCAACAAAAGCTCAAAAATGGACTTAACAACACACACTTCTTTCCCTTTACAAAGTGTCAACAACGAAGAATTCAACCTCTTCCACACGATAGACAGAAATCTCTATGCCCATTTGGTGCAGAATATGGGTCGAGCCCGGGCCAAGTCCATGAAAGTTATGGCTTTCTAGATTTGGATAGAGGGAGAAAGCATAGACATGAAGCAGATCAATCGATTGCTCTCTCTTCCCCTATTTTTGCTGAGTGAACTTGCCGATGAGACGAGGTTGTGTTTGATGTGCTTCGAATGCAATGAGTTTTAGCACCATGACGATGACATCAAGTTGTTGCTAGAGATATGGCATAGCCCGAGTTTTGGCCTGCGGTACTTCCATGAAAACAGATATAAGATGTCACAGAGTGTTGCCCAAATCATGGAAACCGTCTACATAAGGGCTTTTTGTTACATTCTACTGCGTGCAGTGAACCCTCATCACCATTGGAGGCATGTTGAGCATGAACGTGAACAGGGAAGAAAATGTAGTCCATCGGGATTCGCCCAAGGATGATTGAACAGTTTTCTTGACTTTTCAGTAATAACACGTGTGATTTTTCAGTAGTATATTGTGTAACTTTTTAAAAATGCACTTGAGTTGCACAGTGCACTTGATGCACAAGAGATTTACTTAGATTTAATTAGTTAAAGTTTTCTCTATTGTTTGTTACATTGATGGCATCTAAATAAATTTCAGGACATTTGGGCATTTCATTGAGGATTTAATCTTTCAAGATGTGGGAAACAACGAGCAAGTTCTATATGCAAGGATGGTCGTGAAGTCTGCGACAATAGGAATAAAGAAGAAATATTAGGGTGGGGAAACAAAGCAAAATACATAATAAATGGGAAGCATATGTGGATCAGTGTGTTTATAACTGAACCGGTGGTTAAACCGGACAGAGCACCGATTGCCAATTCCAACCAATTTTTCTAGTTTAGGTCTGTTCTTTCTGGTTAAACTGTAAAAACTGTTTACAGGGGGTAACCGGACCAGTTCTATGGCCCGTACTCGGTTCAACCAGTTTTCAAAAATATTGGCGTGGATACGGAAATAGAGTAAGTTGCACAAATAATCCCATGAGAATTTGTGCTCTTGAATTTGATCCTTTATTAAATGGTCCCATAAGATTTTTTTATTAAAACTAATGGATTAATATGTGACAAAATCTGTTGAGCACAAAATCTCATGGGACCATATGCGTAATTTATTTTAACGGATGAGACTAAATACACTTAAAAAAGGACCAAAAAAATATGACATCAGATCTGCTGAGTATAAATTCTCATGGGACCAAAAGTACAAACTTCCCCAAGGAAATACGAGTCGAGGTCTCCTCCAAGATGTGGTCGCTCCGGAAGTATTAATTCGTCTTTCAAAACAACTACTCCTTGATCTCTGGATTATATGATCTTGTTTTATAGGAATGTGAAGGTTATTATCCTGTATAGGACCATCATGTATAGATTAGGAACCTAATCCTCTCCATCAATATCGACTGTAAGATTGAATTCTAAAACATTATCATTTCTAGTTTCTTTGTGTTTTATTATTGAATGTTATTTTAAGTGTATATTTTTATTCATTATGTAGCAAGAATATGCTATATCAATGTGCATAATAATTATGGATGCAGAAATTGTATTAGACAGTAGTTTGTGCTAGACGGCCATCGGCCGATCCATTTTCTGCGAAATTAGTTTCTTAAAAATATTTTTGATATTAGACACTGTCTCGATAGGTTTAGGTGGATTTAAGTGGCCGAATCGTCTGAGCATATTATTTTCCACATTTTTACTATTCGATTTATTAAAAAAAATTAAAAAGTAAAGACAGATCAAGAATAAGTCTTAATGTCTCGCTTTCATTATTACGCACATCCTTGCCTACCGCTCATCATCGTTTTTATCTTGTTTGTTGTATACATAAGTATATTTAACTGAAAAGATTTATATATGTCTTTTAAGTAGGTAAATTTGGACAAAACTTGAACATACATATATATATATATATATATGATTGAAAATTATTGAAGGTTATTTATTATGCAATTATTTAAAAAATAGACGATCTAGGCATTAGGCAATTAGAATCCGCCCGATTGGTAATTTCCAACTTGTGCACCCAAATATGTTTTTGTTGGTCCCGAAACAAGTATAAATTAGTGTATGGGGGGAATAGACTGATGTAAAATTTTCCCGAAAACTCAGGAAAATGCTCTTTCAGACTTAGTCAGGAAGCTCCTGAAAATGTTCAGTCTACTGATGGTCCTCAGGGGCAGCAGGGACAGATCAGTAATGAACCAAAGAAGCTAAGTCAGAGTTGTGTTCTCGGAAGCTTAGTAGAGATAACAATCCTATTGACCGCTCGGAAGCTAGTCAGTTGAGCTACTATCTCAGTAAGCTCAGTTTAGTGTGGAATGTGAGCCCTTAAGTTTTTACTCGTTTTAGTTCTTGAAAACTTATCAGTTTGCTTAGTGAAAACGTGGTTAAGGCTGGTGTACAGTTTATTGATCAAGATGACAAGGTCAGTCCTGATGGTTTTTTTCAGAAACAATGCAAGTATGCTTCAGTTTAATATGTATGACAATATGATCCTGAGCAAATAGTAAATCAGCACGCAAGGGTCTTTTTAACGTGGTTCGGAGATAACCAACTCCTACGTCCACGACCTGATTGAACAAGAAGCTATCCTCAAAACCCTGAGGATAGGTACTTGGGTTCAACGTGCCAAGGGATACGAGTAGCCAACTTTCTCTCTAAGGAACTGACCCCTGGGTGGTTTTACAAGTCCCAGTCCTTCCTACCAACCAACTCACAACCTGAGGGGTTTGGTATTCACGTTTTCCAACTATTGTGTATTGATCCTTCTAACAAATCAGTTCAAAGGATAGGATCAATACTCTAAGCAAAAATACATAATAGATTCCTACTACAACACTAGGGAAATTTAAGGTTTCAGAGTGTTGCTTCAAATGAACTTTGAGTGCTTGGAATCTTGAGAGTTTCTCTTGGAAATTTCCCGTTAGCCTTGAATGGGAGCAAGACATTCTGTATTTATAGGAGGGTTTCAAATAGATCCGTTGGAGGAGATCCGTTTCAAACCCTTCTATTTTAGGTAGGTGCAGAAGCTGGTTGTCCTTGCCTGACAGAGACCATACCTAGTATGGCAAAGTTTCTGATCCGCCGCCTGCACCTCTGAGAAGCATTAAATGTGCTCAGTCTCCATAAATACGTGTTGCCTTCTCACTGGTCGTTTGTCCAACGGCTAGTTTGTCGGCATTGACTTTACTGAACCTCGTACATTTATAACTCTGAGTTTCTCGTTCTTAACTCAGGATAAATGTTTGTCTTATGTTGGAGACTCTGACATTCCTTTGCTTCATCAGACTTCCATTCGCACGTGTAACCTTTTGGTCTCAGGACTTACAAGTATCAGGTTAACTGATACTAGGCCCAAGTCAGGACTTATGAACATCAGTAAGACATTCAGCCTGATCAAGGTTACTTGTGCCCTCACTGATAGAGACTTCCCTGAGCATGCTTAGTTTACTCAGTTCTGTCAGGATCAGTGATCTTCTTCAGGATGGCTTCTAGGCATCTTCAGGACTCTTTCTAGGTTTTTCAGGTTGCAGCTTCAGGTTGACCATCTTCTGGATGATCAACACCTTTCAGGGTTGGAACAACTTCAGAGACGTCTCCATCAGTCTTCACTCCTCAGTACGTTCCCCCTGAACTGAATACCTCTGAATAGAAAAATCTATTCTAACCTATCTAATCCTGAGCCTATCATCCTAATGAACTATACTTAGGCAAATTCATCAAGGAGTTTTGGGATCTAATCAAAACACTCAGATTGTCCCAATAATTTCCCCTTTTTTGATGATGCCAAAACCCTTAGAAAAACTCCTACCATCTAAACACGTTACTGACTTAGTCAGTATTCAGTTCAGGAACCTATATCAAGTCCTTAGTTCTATAAGATGGAAACAGGAAAGGGTTAGTACAGTTCTTGATAAAAAGCAGAAAAGTAAATCAGGAGTCAACGAGATGTTGTCTCAGGAATAATATAGTTTCATTGATATAAATGTTAAGTACATTGGGTCATGAAACTATTACAAAAGTATTCCTGAAGCAAGAATCCTGACAAACTAAACTTCACTCTTCATCATCCCACCTAGCCAAGGAGATCCCATACTTCTTCAGGACCCTGAGCTTGACCTCATGGAACATCTTTTGATCCCTGAGAGATCCGGTTCTTGAAGCAATCATTGCAATCTCTTTTCTGATTAGCTCCATGTTCAGGTGGTTGTTGATGCCGAGGGTTGGAGGCGGATAGGTGATGTGCTCAGGTGCCCTGATCTGAACTCCAGCTCTATCAGCATGTATATCAATTTTAGCCCAGAGTTCAGTATGGTGTAGGGCCATCCATTCAGCAAAGAGGGAGTTCTTGTCCTTACCTTCGGATGTCTTCAGCCAGTTCCCGACAACGTAGTACAAATCCACGAACTCTTTCTTGATAGGAATCCAAGCTTCATTCAGTTCTGGAGGTACAAAGTTATACACGTATTCATATACGAGGGGACTGGCATCCTGAGCATCAACCTTCTTTTTAGACGCAGCAGCTTTCTTCTTCCCAGCTTTAGGGGCAGGCTTCTTAGGATCAGTCTTCTCCTTCAGCACAACCATCTCCCCTTTCAGCTTTTGGAGTGCAGTTGCCTGACTCCTGACCTGCATTGTAGTCTCCAATCTCAGCTGCTTTGTCTTCTTCCTTCCACCAACAATGGGATCACCAGGGAAGCGTTGCTCTTCACACTCCTCCATTAGATCTTCCACGGAAACATCAGTTTTCCGCTTCTTAGCCAATTTAGGATTTTTCAGAGCTTTCTTCCCTTCCCCCTTTTTGGCAGCATCAAAGGGGTCCTTATCTTCTGAATATCCTGAATCAGGATCCCATGAGACGCTTTCTGATCAGCCACCACCTGAAGGTCCTTAGCCAGTTTAGCATTGTTCTCAGCTCTAAGCAAGCTTTCAGTCAGATGACTATAAAACTCCTTCTGCATTGCATTCATCTCATCCTTCCTCTTGAGGTTTTCAGTGAGCATTTTGTTCAGAGATTTATGCAATGCTTCCTCAGAAGCTCGCTGACCCTCCATCCATCTGGCCAGTAGATCGTCATCTGCCTTTCCAGCTTATTCCCGAGCCACTATCCTAATCTGGGCTTCCTGCCCCTTTAGTGCCTCCGCAACCAGTGCCTTGATCCTGTCATCCAGGCCACTAAGAGAAGAGTCTATCATTGTTTTCACTTGATCAGTAGTGACCCCGGTTGATCGTTATTGTTCAAGGCTTAGGAATCTATCAGCTGATTCCTTCCTAGCCTTGCCCAACTCAGCATTGAGAAACTTGATCTTCTCATGCTGACGATCGAGCTTTCCCAGGATAGTCCTCCCCATCAGTGACACTCCCACTGTGATGGTTTGGGTTCTCCTCTTCTTGCCTGGCTTAGAATTGGTGGTAACCTTCTTCGGAACCTCTCCAAAAGCCTCAGCAGTCCCGGTCCCTGGGAGTGCTTCATCGGCCGGTGCACCTTCTCCCAAGGTCGCACCTTCAGCAGTGGGGACCAGGGCAAGATCCTGAGGATTTGGATTTGGATTGTTTGCCCTGACCACCCTTACGAAGTCCTCCTTGTTGATAACCTGGGCATATGATCGAAGCCCAAATCGATCAAGTATGATCTGCTCCTGATCCCTGAGCACCTCCTCGTCAATAGCCTTAATCAAGGCAGCAACTTCAGGAACTGAGGCCTTCCTCATCATCACCAAGACCCTCAGTCTGATGACCTCCTCACCATAGGCCTCCTCCAAATCAGGAAAGTGCTGATTCACAAACCTGATGGCCTGACATCTGGCATCCATCTTGAATGGAATTAGCTTTGGTGGTGTGGACTCCTCCTGAGTTTCTTCCTCAGCTTCCTCCGATTTATCAGACTCGGACTCAGCATCATCGGAAACAGTCCACTTTCGTCCCCGATTATCTCCAACATCTTCATCATGGAGCTTCTTCTGAGCCTCCATCCTAACTATCTCCTGATGCTCCCCCTCGCCAGCATCAGAACTTCCCTGCTCCTCCTGAGCAACTTCCTCTTCTCTGCTTTCTCCTCATTCACCTTCTTGCTCTACCTGAGCATCCACTGAAGGTTCAGCCTGAACCTCTTCGCCCAACACCTCCACCACTTTCATTACTGGGTCCTCTTGCACTGGCTCCTAAACAAGTGGAGCCTGTTCCCCCTCGACTCTAGCCACCTCCTCCTGAGGTGCTGGCTCAGTGTCCGAGGCTGCTGTAGTATCAGGCGGTGAGATTTCAGTAGGTGCCACGGAAGATATGGGCACGGCAGCAAGAGTGGCAGTTGAATCAGACCGCTGATCAGGACGATCTGACTCAGTGTCAGAGTCATGTAGTATTGTCTTCTTCTCCTGATGCTCCTTGATGGTGATGCCCTTCACCTTCACCCTCTTGGGCCCTGCCTTGACCTGCTCCTCTTGAGCCTTCGAGGCCACAACCTTGCCCTTTTCACCCTTGGACCTTGACACCTTCTTGATCTCCGTGTCAAGCATCCTTTTCCTGGTTTCAGTAGCATTCTTGAAGAGAACATTTCTATCCTTGAACGCTTCACAAGTCTCTCTATCCACATCTCCAAGCAGATCCTGGAGCATCACTGATAGCCTGGACCCAAAATGAGGATTCCTATCCAGCTTGATCCTGTCCCCTTCCATCCTGACCTTCTTGGACTCCTGGACTAGCTTCTGAAGAAAGAATTCTTCCCAGTCGATCAGAGCATTATCCACCACAGCAGCCGAACCCCTGATTTTGGGCTGACTGATTTGCTCCATGCCTCCCATGAAGCCCATGATGCTCTGAACGACCACCTCGAATAGAAACTTGTACTCAGGTTTCAGCAGCTTCTTGTTCATGGTGCTGAAGATCTCAGTACGAACGATCAGGTACTCGTTCATACACTTCTGCTCTGCCCCGGCTTTATAAGCAGTCAGGTCAGCCAACTGGTTCTCCTCAGTGGAATGAGGCAGATTGTAGGTCTTTCTGATGAGATCCCTCACCTGGATCCTCTTAGTGAAATGTTGAACTACTTTCTTCCCATTCTTCTCCACCGAGCGCCTGAGTGGAAGCACTGATTCCCACTCATCATCCTCATTCATCTTCAGATTGGCATAGAAAGTAATGATCTGATGAGGGCAGACTTGGGCTAGCTTCCTGGTGATGAAATCTAGGAGCCCAGCCTAATTAATGGCTCCATAGACCTGCATAAGTTCCTTAATGGTGGATCGATGAGTGAAGTCCACCAACCATTCATAGGATACCTTCAATTCCACTTCGAAGATGGCATCATGAAACCTCCTAGTATCTTCGAGAGATTGGTCAGCAGAAGAAGCCATGGATGCAAGGAATAATGAGAGAAATAGATTGCAGAAGGTTTGGGTTAGGAAAATATGAGTGCGCAAATTGTGCACAACGAATGATCCTTCCTTTTATACCCAAAAATTCAGTTTTGATGGACGGTTTTGATGAAAAGTCTTTTGAAATTTAACTGAATAGATGAAGGGGTATATCCGGAATAAAAACTTTACCAAATTCAGTTTTCAAAGCCAATTATTCAAACTTTATAGAAAATTGTTCCCGCCCATATGTGCATTTAATGCTTGTCAGAGCATATTTGAAATAAATTCCAATAATGGCATTTAATAAAACTGAAATAATAAATGAACGGCTGGGATGTTATTTTCAAATCCTGTGATTGATGTAGTGTCAGACATGATCAGAAATGATGCAAGCAAGTCATAATTAAAGCAAAGGTTCAATAATACATACCAGTCAGTCAGATCTAGAAACCTGACTGATACCTTTGAGATTGATCAGGGTGACATGCCCTGAGCTCTGTATCCTAAATCTAACTCTAATCTAATCCTGAAAATCCAAATCTGATGTCTGTTCCCCCTAAAAGCCATCCAT
The DNA here is from genome assembly GCA_026898435.1 of Prunella vulgaris. NCBI lineage: Eukaryota > Viridiplantae > Streptophyta > Magnoliopsida > Lamiales > Lamiaceae > Prunella > Prunella vulgaris. Next base: position 150,445 of record JAPKLY010000619.1, on the reverse strand, counting down.
CTTTCTACAATCCTGATCCTGAGTTAGTCATCCCTCCTGACAACCTTATTCATTCCTGAACTGACGTTCATGCTGAACCATCTACTCCTGGGTCAAGAAGTCCTAACTCTACTGACAGCTCAACAAACCTGGTTTCAGGCAAGGCCTTAGTCAAGATGTCAGCTCTCTGCTTGTCAGTAGGAATCCTCTCCATCCTTATATCATTTTTCTCAACATGATCTCTGATAAGGTGATGCTTGATATCTACATGCTTACACCGTGTGTGTAAGACTGTGTTTTAGGATATGGCAATGGCATTATTATTGTCACAATAAATTGGGACATCAGTGGCCTCAACTTGGTAGTCTCTCAGTTGTTGTTTCAACCAAAGGATTTGGGAACAACAACTGCTTGCCGCCATATACTCAGCCTCAGTAGTAGAAGTTGCAACACTGGTTTACTTTTTAGAAAACCAAGAGATCAGTTTACTCCCAAGAAACTGACATGTGCCTGTAGTTGATTTTCTATCAATCCTACAACCTCCATAATCAGCATCAGAATAGCCAGTCAGTTCTAGGTTGTCATCAGAGGGATACCAAAGTCCTAAGTTGACTGTACCCTTCAGGTATATCAGTATCTTTTTGGTACTCTCTGGATGACTCTTCTTCGGATCAGACTGATACCTTGCACAAACTCCAACTACATAAGTGATGTCAGGACAACTTGTAGTCAGGTAAAATAAGGATCCAATCAGTGCCCTATATTCAGTCTGATTCACTGAGGTCCCCTCCTTGTCAGGATCCAGCTTCTCATTTGTGTTCATGGGAATACGTGATACTTTGCTGGTCTGAACTCCAAACTTCTGAATCAAGTCCCTTGCATACTTGGACTGATTTATGAAGATTCCGGAGTCAGATTGCCTGACCTGAAGACCTAGAAAGAAGTTCATCTCTCCCATCATTGACATCACAAACTTTCCCATCATCAGCTTTGAGAATTTCTCACAAAGCTTCAGGTTTGGTGATCCAAATATTATGTCATCCACATAAATCTGAACCAAGAGAACGTCTTCCCCTTCGGATATCCTGAAGAGGGTCCTATCCACTGTTCCTTTCATGAACCCATGGTTTATCAGGAATTGGGAAAGTGTATCATACCAAGCCCTGGGAGCTTGTTTCAGGCCATAAAGTGATTTCTTCAGGTGATAGACCTTATCACCGACTTCGAACCCTGGAGGTTGTTCCATATAAACCTCCTCGTTCTGTACACCATTCAGAAAAGCACTCTTTACGTCCATCTGATACATCTTGAACTTCTTAAATGTTGCATAAGCCAAGAACAACCTGATTGCTTCTAACCTTGCAACTGGGGCAAAGGTCTCATCAGAGTCGATTCCTTCGGCCTGAGAGTAGCCCTTAGCCACCAGTATTGTTCCTGACAACAACATTCTTCTCATCCCTCTTGTTCTTGAAAACCCACTTGGTGCCAATAACATGTTGATGCCTAGGTCTATCAACTAACTCTCAAACCTGATTCCGCTCAAACTGATTGAGCTCATCCTGCATGGCTAGGATCCAGTTGGGGTCAGCAAGAGCTTCTTCTATGCTCTTAGGTTCCTGATCACTCAGGAAACAACAGAACATAACACTCTCACCAAAGGACAACCTTGTCCTGACCCCCTCATTGACATCACCAATGATGTCAGTCAATGAGTGATCATCTAGCGAACGCCTCCTACTGACGGATGCACTGGGAGCTACTGAAGTTCCCTCGCCTGATCCTGAAATGTTAGTCTCGACAATAACAGGCAAAGAAGCAGAACGAGCAAGAACAGGGGATACTGAGTCATTTCCTGAGGGTTGTACAATATCAGGGACATTATTTCCCCCTACAGAGTTGGACTCAGTAACTGTCTCAGGTGTAGAAGCATCATCACCGACAGTACGTACCTCAGGTTGAGTCTGTGCCTCCGTCTGAGACTCAACATTCTCCGAGGCTGGGGCTTGCTGATGGTTGGTCTGAGGTCCATCCTGATCATCATCATCATCATCCCATCCCTCGGGAGCACTCACAAGTTTGATCTTGAATTCAGGATTCTTCAGGCTCAGTCTTGTCACCCTCTTGGTAACCCCCTCAGTGTCAGGACTCGGAACCTGTTTTCTACGCACTGATGTAATCTCATCAAACACAACATGAGGTGTTTCCTCCACACAAAGGGTCCGACAGTTATACACCCTGAAAGCTTTGCTGACTAAGGAGTATCCTAAGAAAACTCCCTCATCAGACTTGCTATCAAAGGCTTTAAGCTGGTCTTCCCCATTGTTCAGGATGAAACACTTACACCCAAAAATATGGAAATAGGAGATGCGAGGCTTCCTTTCATTCCAAGTTTCATAAGGTGTCTGAGCATGTTGTTTGTTCAGCATAGATCGGTTCTGAGTGTAGCAAGCAGTGCTGATTGTTTCAGCCCAGTACTTCTTGGGCAATCCTTACTCAGCCAACATGGTCCTAGCCGCTTCCTTCAGGGTCCAGTTCCTTCTCTCAGCTACCCCATTCTGCTGAGGGGTCCTGGCGGCAGAAGTCTCATGAGCAATACCAAGGTCAGTACAAAAATCAGTTATAATTGAGTTAATAAACTCAGTTCCCCGATCTGATCTGATCCTGACGATGCTCTGACCCTGTTCAGTACTCAATTTCTTGAGTAACTCAGGAAGCTTGACCTGAGTCTCCTTCTTGTTCAGTAAGAAAATAACCCATGTGTACCTGGAATAATCATCAACAACAACAAGGGTATATTTCCTACCATTCATGCTGACAGGAGTAATCGGACCAAAGAGATCCATGTGCAGGAGCTGAAGCACTCTGTCAGTTGAGAAGGTATCTTTCTCCTTGAATGAAGCTTTGGTTTGCTTGCCTTCCTGACATGCTCCGCACACGTGGTCTTTGCTAAAAACTTCATTAGGTAGACCATCTACAAGAGAAAGTCTAGAAATTTTGTTAATAATCTTGAAGTTTAAGTGACTCAGGCGTTTATGTCAAAGCCAACTGAGCTCAGAAGAGCTCTTAGCGACCAAACAGGTTTCAGGAGAGTTGCTCTTAAAATCAGCAAAATATACATTTCCCCTCCTGACTCCTGTAATCAGAACCTGCAGTGTAGATTTGTCCTTCACAAGACATATGTTAGATGTAAACTCTACACTATTTCCTCGATCACAAAACTGACTGACCGAAAGCAGGTTATGCCTAAGACCCTCAACATAGGATACATTAAGCACTTTAACAGAACCAACAACAAGGGTACCAAATCCTCTGGTGAAACTTTTAGAGTTATCACCAAAGGTTACCTGCGGGCCTTCCTGAGCTACATAGTCCTGAAGGAGATCACGAAATCTGATCATGTGCCTGGAACACCCTGAGTCCAAGTACAGTCCTTCATCAGATCCTCCTTCATCTTCTTGTAGCCCGCAGTGACCTGAAAAGAATCATGCCTCAGGTACCCATCTCGTATTGGGTCCTACAGAGTCAGTCATACCCTTCGGGATCCAGATTTGTTTAACAATTCTGATGGCATCAGAAGTGTAAACCTGTCTCCCTGAAACATCAACATACACTGTCCTCTTCTTCCTTTGTTCCTGGGAAGTTTAGAGTGTATGTGTGTCAGCGTGAGTCTTAGGAGCCCTGAATTGATTCTGTTAGGGTTATACTAGAAAGTATGCTTTTACTTTTTATAACTAAACTGAATCTTTGAGCTTTATCTGAAATAAATCTTTTATCACTGTGCTTTAGATAAATATGAATGTTATTTATTTATTGCAATCCGTTGATATAACAGTACAAGTTACACTATAGATAAATGTGGTGATCCCCGGATAACTCACAGCAAGATCACATTATCAGTTTCTTGTAACAAGTACTAAATTCACAACCTAGATGGGATTTTAACATCCCATTGGTAAACGGTTGATGTTTAGATCCCAGATTGGCATATCTTGACCAAGGGATTGCACTAGTGCATGATGATGCATTGAAGAGGACCTACAGAGAGGTAATTCTTCCGTACTGATTTATGGGATGAAGAATTAGACCTCAGTGGTCATTTATTTCTAAACCTCTGTCCCTTAAATAGGACTGTGTGTGATCCGTGCGTGGCACTTTATTTTGTTATGGGTAGAGAGTCAATAAGACTCAATGCTTTGCATCTTGGTTGACACCACTGAGAACATGATAGTTGCTAAGATTTAATACAGAGGAACGTGTGCTTGGAAAGTCTTGCATGATTAGTCCCCTTGGTGGGCTCTAAACGTTCGTCAAACTAAATCTTGCAAGTGGAATTTGTTTCTGGTATAATGATAAAGAAGAGCTGTCCTTACTCTAAGGTTAAGATGTTAAATTAATTAAAGCGTTCAGTGGCTTAATTAATTAACGGACAAGAGAATCTTAAACACGAGAAATAATGACCGGGAGCCATATGATTGTAATATGGGTTAAGATGGATAGTGCAACATTAATCCTATAGTGGAGTGTGATTAATGTTAATAGGTTGAATGACGTTGGGCTCAATGTTAGAATTCAAGGCCCATTAGGAGGTCCAATCTTAATTCTCCTAAAGGCCCCTCAAGTAGCCCAATTAAATGTCCAACAATGAATAAGGTGATTAAAATAAAAGAATTAATTTTGGGCCCAATAAGCGATTTTTTTTTGAAAATTTATATACATATAATAAATGAGAGATTTTATGAAAAATAGATATGTATCTTGAATACAAGAATATCTAATAAAATCAACATCTCATGGAATTAAATATATATTGTATTTTTTTTGATAATCTTGAAGAGAAAAATATCAAGAATTGAATATTTAATATTCAAGATTATCAAGATTAGAATATTTGATATTCATGATAATCAAGATTTGAAATATTAGATATTCAAAATATTCAAGATCTTGTATTCTCATTATAAATATGAGATGATACAAGAATTCATACACTTTAATTTTGGAGAGGTAATTTTCAAAAATTACCTGTCTCTTGGGCAACAAATATTTTTCTTTCCTTGTGTTGTGATTGTTCATGTGGCCTCCCACCGGGTGTATGAACAAGGACGAGGGAATACTTGAGAAGGCTTTTGGATTGTCAAATTGAGGATCTCAAGAAGGACACCTTCAAGTCCATTGTTGACACTATCTGTCTATAGAGGATCTCAAAGGCCGCCTTTGATCTCAACAGCCTTGCGAAAGTAGATCAACCAAATCCGCCTTTTGTCTCAGAAACTGCCTTTTCTCTAAAAGGTATAATTCACTAAATCCCTTAGTTCCGAATGTTTTGGGCTCTACGTGAAATTATATGTTCATATGTTTTGCATGCAAAACCTGTTGTTGGGTATACAATTATTTGATTTAATTATGTTTAAATCATGATATTAATTGTAGGCTTAAATTTGTATTTAGCGTAAATCCCGAATAGATCCACGTTTAATTCCCCAATAACTGGTATCAGAGCCTGTTTTCGGGCTCTATACGTTAAATTGTAATTTAAGTGTTTCATATTAAATTTGAAAATTGGATAGTAGAATTGCTAGATCTTTTTTGCAGGTATCCAATTGTCATGGTATTTAATATTTTTATGCATGCATCTTTGATGATGCGGTTTTAAAATTCGATTCGTTCGAATCATTTTTCCCATGAGAAAATCCACGGGTAAACTAGGATGTTTTTATTTAATAGACTAGTCTAGACGATAGGTTTATTTATTTATTTTATAAATAAATTGTAACCGATATCGAAGATGAAGAACAGAGATTTTAAGGCCCGGAGACAAAGTTGGTAAAATTTTGTTGCGATCGAGTGGGAGCTTAATCGAGACAGATGATAAAGCTTGAAGACGAATGGTGATTACGATATCTGGTAGTCAAAACGAGAAATTAAACCATGACAGTTGGATATAATGTGCCAATTTGTTTTAATTTGTTTTGATGCATGCTTTATTTATTTAATTTGATTAAATATTTGATTGCATGAATATCGTGATGAAAAATCTCAACTCCAAAAATTACTAAGTATGTTTTAAATATAATTTGGTATTTTATTCTAGATAATAAAATTGAATTATTTGGCCTCCATGATTTATTTGTTTGTGAAGTCTTTTGGCTACTCATTGGCAAGCGCCTTTCTCCCTATCGGATAGGCCAAAAGATAAGTTCACATGAACGAATTCTCAAAAGGATGATTGTGGATTATTATTATTGGCGGTATTGACCCTCCCATCGAGTGGCTTATTCAAAACGAAGTAATAATCCAGTATTTAATCATGGTTAATACTTAGGTATAAAATTGACATTTTATTACTCCCCATCGGAGTCCCTACCGATTTTATATGGTCAAGTGGGAGTAGACTATTAATTTTTTATATTAAAAGTTTGTAACTGTTCTTGTTTGTAACTTGCTTAAATGTGTTTACATAAACGTCCACACTCATCGTGGCTTATGTGAACTATTTTAAGATGCTGGCCGATTTATACTATGTATTTTTTTTAGATTTTATACAAAGCGTAATCGAAATTTTGTGATAATCTTTGTGAATCGATGTATGTATTGATGTAATGTATGTTTTATTTCAGTTCAGGATGTCGTCTCCTTTTAATCCACTGTTTACGATACTTAAAGATAACAAATTGGAAGGTGAAAACTATGTTCATTGGAAACGTAACTTATTTATTGTCCTAACCGCACAAAAACATAAATGGGTTCTTGACACACCGAAGCCCCCTACGCCTACGGATGATGCGGATATTGCCGATAAGGAATATCATAGGGAGTGGATGAAATCCGATGAAATGACTAGATGTACCATCTTGGCTTCAATGTCAGCTGTGTTGCAACACCAACACCAAGACATGGAATCCGCTTCTGATATGATGCTAAACCTAAAAGAGATGCTCGCTCATCAAAATCGTACGGCTAGGAAAATCACCATGCGAGATATGTTATCACTGAAATTGGTGGAGGGAACACCCGTAAGGGATCACGTACTCAAAATGATGGACTACCTCAACAAGTTAGAGGTACTTGGAGCAGAATATGATGCGGAAACGCAAGTTGATTTCATTCTCCATTCTCTACCGAAAAGCTTTGAGCAGTTCCAGTTGAACTATATGATGAATAATCAAGAGTTCACGTTGGCACAACTCTTGCAAGTATCGGCGGAGACACTCATGGGACACCAAACTCAAGTCTTGGTGGCAAGCGGTCCGACTTCTTCCGCACCGAAAGGTGGGAAGAAGAGGAAGAAGACCAAAGGCCCGAACCAAGCTAAGGGTAAGGTGACTAATGAGGGAGGGTTTAAGAAAGCTACCAAAGGGAAGTGTTTCAACTGCGGTGAGAAAGGACATTGGAGGACGGCCTGTCCCAAGCCAAAGAAGGCCGGGAAAAAAGATAATTCGCATGCACTTGTTGTTGAAACTTGTTTAGTGCCGTATGCTTCCCATTCGTGGGTAGTGGATACGGGAGCCACTGATCACGTATATTTCACTTTACAGGGGTTCCGGAAAACCAGGCAACTTAGTGCAAATGAGATCCTCATCACATTGGGCGATGCTACGAGGGTAGCGGCTGTCGCAGTGGGAGACGTGCACCTATCTTTTGAAGATAAGAGTTTTAGTTTTAAAAGATGTTTTTATGTTCCCTGTTTTAGGAAGAATTTAATTTAGGTTTCTAAATTGTACGTTGATGGATACTCAGTTTCTTTTAATAATATGGTTGTTATTTTTTGAAATTATGAGTTCAACTGTTCGGGAACATTAGTGAATAATCTTTATACTATTAAAAGTGCACACCACACACAAAACGCTTCTTATAACACATCGACTATTTCTAAGAAAAGAAAATTTTCTTCAACCGTGAACGAAACACTTCTATGGCTTCTAAGACTTGGTCATATTAATTTAAAGAGAATTCAAAGGTTTGTGACGGATGGCTCATTGGAGTCTCTCCATGTTGAGCCGTTTCCAACATGTGAATCTTGTTTAGAGGGGAAAATGACCAAGAGGGCCTTCGGGGCCAAGAGGAATAGAGCTAGTGAAGTGTTAGAAATCGTTCACACTGACGTATGTGGGCCAATGTCGGTTCAAGCTAGAGGAGGTTTTGAGTATTTCGTAACTTTTACGGATGATTACTCAAGATATGGGTACGTTTACCTTATGCGGCACAAATTGGAAACCTTTGATAAATTCAAAGAGTTCAAAGCCCAGGCCGAGAATCATAGGGGAAAGAGTATCATGTTCCTACGATCGAATTGTGGGGGCGAATACCTCAGCAATGAATTTTTGACCTACTTATCAAATGAAGGGAATGTATCCCAATTGACCGCACCCGGTACCCCTCAACAAAATGGGGTTGCGGAACGAAGAAATAGAACTCTTTTAGAAATGATCAGATCCATGGTGAGTTATTCGGAGTTACCCAAGTCGTGGGGCTATGCCTTGGAAACAGCGGCTCACATTCTAAACTTGGTACCATCCAAATCGGTTCCTAAAACTCCCACAGAATTATGGACAGGGCGTAAGCTTAGTTTGAGACACATAAGGATTTGGGGGTGCCCGGCATACGGGTTGGACAAGGAAGCCGGGAATTTGGATCCACGTTCGGAATTGAGATTGTTTGTAGGATACTCTAGAGGAACGAAAGGGGGTATGTTCTATAGTCCCAAGGACCAAAGAATTGTAATTAGTACGCATTCTAAGTTCTTGGAAGAAGACTATGTGAACAATAGAAAGCCCAAAAGTGAGATTACCTTAGATGAAATAAAAGGGCCTAATCCTATACCAAAGGTACAAGTTGATGTACCACGCGACACACCAACACAACCGGAGCCTCATCGTAGTGGGAGGGTTGTGAGATAACCCGAGAGATTCATGTTCGTGGGAGAGTCGTCTGACTTAGTCCCCGGGGAAGATGAATTAGACCCATGGACATACGACGAAGCACTCCAAGACAAGGATGCAGATTCTTGGCAAACAGCAATGAAAGCCGAGATGGGGTCTATGCAAATGGATGTCAAGACAGCTTTCCTTAATGAAAGTCTTGAAGAAGAAATCTATATGTATCAACCCAAAGGCTTTATTGAAAAAGGCCAAGAGCACCTTGTATGCAAGCTTAAGAGGTCTATCTACGGACTTAAGCAAGCATCGCGAGCTTGGAATCAATATTTTGATCAAGTAATAAAATCTTATGGTTTTGATCAAAATGAGTTTGAGAGTTGTGTGTACAAGAAGTGTGTCAGAACTGCCGTGGTATTCTTGATATTATACGTAGATGACATTCTGCTCATTGGAAACAATGTGGCGGTGTTGTCAGATGTGAGGGTATGGTTGTCAAATCAGTTTGATATGAAGGACTTAGGGGAAGCCAGTCATGTCTTAGGAATCAAGATTACTCGAGATCGCAAGAAAAGAATGATCGGATTATCGCAAGCTTCATACATAGATACTATTTTGAAATGGTTTAGCATTCAGAATTCCAAGAAAGGTTTTGTACCTTTTAGACATGAAATTCATCTATCGAAAGAGATGTGTTCAAAGACACAAAAACAGATAGATTGCATGAAAGGCATCCCATATGCTTCGGCAGTTGGAAGCCTCATGTATGCTATGCTATGTACGAGACCGGATATCTGCTTTATCGTAGGCATGGTAGCACGATATCAAAGTTACCCCGGGAAAGAGCATTGGACGGCTGTTAAAAGCATTCTGAAATATCTCAAGAGAACTGGAGATAGAATGTTGGTTTATCAGTCAGAAAGTCTAATCCCCGTCGGTTACACAGACTCGGATTTCCAATCAGATATAAATTCCATATAGATCTACCTCGGGTAATGTGTTTCGTTTGGGGAAGGAGCCATGATATGGTGGAGTGTGCATCACTGATTCTACCATGGAAGTCGAATAAGTAACTTCTTATGGAGCAGTGAAGGAATCGGGTTGGCTCAAGATCTTCTAAGTGAACTTGGATAAAATTTTGAATTTTTCTAGCATTGTAATGCTAGGACAGTTGCAAATTAAAGGGAACCAAAAGTCCACAAGGCCAACAAACACATTTAAGGATATACAATCTTAGACGAGAAATTGTTAAGAGAGGAGATGAAGATATGGCAAAGATCGCATCGGAAGACATGTGGGAGGAATGGGAGTCAAGTGTGTTACCAATCTGCTTTGAGTATAAGTGGGAGAAATTATTAGGACATGTAGTACATAGATATGCTGTAGTATACTTAAAAGCAGACTTTGAGTATAAGTGGGAGATTGTTAGGGTTATACTAGAAAGTATGCTTTTACTTTGTATAACTAAACTGAATATTTGAGCTTTATCTTAAATAAATCTTTTATCACTGTGCTTTAGATAAATATGAATGTTATTTATTTATTGCAATCCGTTCATATAACAGTACAAGTTACACTATAGATAAATGTGGTGATCCCCAGATAACTCACAGCAAGATCACATTATCAGTTTCTTGTAACAAGTACTAAATTCACAACCTAGATGGGATTTGAACACCCCATTGGTAAACGGTTGATGTGTATATCCCAGATTAGCTTATCTTGACCAAGGGATTGCACTAGTGCATGATGATGCATTGAAGAGGACCTATATAGAGGTAATTCTTCCGTACTGATTTATGGGATGAAGAATTAGACCTCAGTGGTCGTCTATTTCTAAACCTCTGTCCCTTAAATAGGACTATGGGTGATCCGTGCGTGGCAACTTATTTTGTTATGGGTAGAGAGTCAATAAGACTCATTACTTTGCAGCTTGGGTGACACCATTGAGAACATGATAGTTGCTAAGATTTAATACAGAGGAACGTGTGCTTGGAAAGTCTTGCATGATTAGTTCCCTTGGTGGGCTCTAAATGTTCGTCATACTAAATCTTGCAAGTGGAATTTGTTTCCGGTATGATGATAAAGAGGAGTTGTCCTTACTCCAAGGTTAAGATGTTAAATTAATTAAAGCGTTCAGTGGCTTGATTAATTAACAGACAAGAGAATCTTAAACACCGAAAATAATGATCGGGAGCCATATGATTGTAATATGGGTTAAGATGGATAGTGCAACATTAATCCTATAGTGGAGTGTGATTAATGTTAATGGGTTGAATGACATTGGGCTCAATGTTAGAATTCAAGTCCCATTTGGAGGTCCAATCTTAATTCTCCTAAAGGCCCCTCAAGTAGCCCAATTAAATGTCCAACAATGAATAAGGTGATTAAAATAAAAGAATTAATTTTGGGCCCAATAAGTGTTTTTTTTTTAAAATTTATATATATATATATAATTAATGAGGGATTTTATGAAAAATAGATATGTATCTTGAATACAGGAATATCTAATAAAATCAAGATCTCATGGAATTTATTTTTTTCAAAAATCTTGAAGAGAAAAATATCAAGAATTGAATATTTAGTATTCGAGATTATCAAGATTAGAATATTTGATATTAATGATAATCAAGATTTGAAATATTAGATATTCAAGATATTCAAGATCTTGTATTCTCATTATAAATATGAGATGTTACAAGACTTCATACACCTTAATTTTGGAGAGGTAATTTTCGAAAATTACATGTCTCTAGGGCAACAAATATTTTTCCTTCCTTGTGTTGTGATTGTTCATGTGGCCTCCCACCGGGTGTATGAACAAGGACGAGGGAATACTTGAGAAGGCTTTTGGGTTGTCAAATTGAGGGTCTCAAGAAGGACACCTTCAAGTCCATTGTTGACACTATCTTCCTGTAGAGGATCTCTAAGGACGTCTTTGATCTCAACAGCCTTGCGAAAGCAGCTCAATCAAATACGCCTTTTGTCTCAGAAACTGCCTTTTCTCCAAAAGGTATAATTCACTAAATCCCTTAGTTCCGTATGTTTAGGGCTTTACGTGATATTATATGTTCATATGTTTTGCATGCAAAACCTGTTGTTGGGTATTCAATTATTTCATTTAATTATGTTTAAATCATGATATTAATTGTAGGCTTAAATTTGTATTTAGCGTAAATCCCGAATAGATCCGCGTTTAATTCCCCAACATTCCTGGGGGCGGGCCTCCTGTTCCTCTTTGGCCTGGGTGCATTGGGCTGAGGTCTGTCCTGAGAAGGAGCAGCTCGGGCCTGACCTCTAGGCACTTGAGGTCTGGCCTGAGTGTTATTGGAGTCAGGTCTCCGTTGCCTTTCAGGGGCCATTTGGTTTGTCCTTCTCCTCTGAGGATTGGGACGTTCCTGATGGGCCCTGTGCCTTGTCTGAGGCCTCTGGACCTCAGTAGTCCTTGGCCTTGCCTGAGGCCTCCTCTGACCAGAGTTCCCTCTGCCCTGAGTATTTCTAGGCTGAGCCTGAGAATTACTTGGGGCTAAGTTCTTTCCAGCCTGAGGGTTCCTAGGCTGAGCCTTGGAGTTCCCTTGGGTTTTGGCCTAGATTCCTCAGTCCTTTGCCTAACAGATTTAGGCACTTTCCCCTTCCCTTTGCCTTTATCCTGACGAGCAACACTTGGGCTCTTGTCGTCAGTTTAGGCATGGACAAACTTCTTCTGAGAGTTGCTCCCTGAAGCACCGCTCTTCTTCTTGCCCTTTGGGTCTTTAGAGGCATCATAGCCTAACCCAGCTTTGGCACCATCGGTCAGCTGAGAGAAACTTGTTAACTCATCAACCACTTGGGAAGATGTGCGTAACTTCTTCAAGGCGCACCTAAAGCACCAGTTTCTGATGAGCATTCTCTTTTAAGATCAGCTCAAGATCCCAAGCAGTTTGCTCAGCACTAAGGCGAGCTTGCCATTCAGTTTCGAAGATCCCTCTCAGGGCAATTTGCTCAATCATCTGTTGTTCCTGGGCAAGGAACTGATCAGTGTCATGAGTCTATATCAGCGAGCTGATTATAGCATTGAGTCTTTCAACCGCCACTGGAGTTTCATCATGCCTGTTCCGGGCATGAAGCAACTCTTCCTGGAGGTTTATTAGCCTCAGTGCTTCCTCAGTATCCCTCACTCTGAGAGACTCAGTTAGCCGATCATTCTCCCCACTCAGTTGTGCATTCACATCCACTGTGTGAATATGAGTCTCCTGCAGCCTTGAGAAATCAACCATCAATTGCTCTAAAGCGAGCTGAAGGTCGAGATCCCTTGTTGAATCTGAGCTAAGCTCAGGTGCGTGATCAGGAGAAGAGGCAGAAGAACATACCTCATCATCTGCCATCAGGCAGAGATCATCATACTCCTCATCGGAGAAGAGTTCAGGGGACCGGCGTCATGGGCCATCAGAATCTGAGGAATCCTCAGCAAGCATTGCTCTTCGGTCTGATGCCCTGAGCTCTCTCTTTACTCTCCGATCTTCTCTCTCTCGAGCGCTGAGCTCCAAACAATCATACTGATAATGTCCGGTCTTGTGGCAGTGGTAACAATGATCTACATCAGAAACACCCTTTTTGTCAGCGTACCTTTTATCAGATGACTCCCTCCTGCTCCCTGATGATCGTTCAGGTTTGGAGCTGGATCTTCTGGGATCAGCATCATCTCTGCGCCGCTCAGGCTCCTCTCTCTCTCTCCTGGAATCTGAACCCCTCCTTTCTTCCCTCCGGGGGCTCGATCTCCGGCGCCTGGAATACCTGCGATCACGGGAGTCAGTATAAAACTTCTTATACCTACCGAAACGAGAGTTTAGCTTCTCGAATCTCCGTGCCATCAGGCTGTACTCCAGGGCTAGCTCATCCTTGCTCATATCTCTGAGTGATTTCGAGCCAGATCCAGCCTCAGGCTCAGGAGTAGCTTTAAGAGCCACGCTCTTTTCCTTCTCAGGTGTCTTCTCCTCACTCACCTCCTCACTGACAGCACCCTTCTTCTTCCTCTTATCGAGGTCGAATTCCAGAGCCTTTAACTCTGAGAATATGTGAGATTAAGGAATGTTTGTGAGGTCCTGAGTGTTCTTCAACAAGATCACTCATGTGTCCCATCTTTCAGGGAGACAGTTCAGGATTTTAGACGACACCTCCCTCTTGGGAAAGTCCTTCCCAAGGGTTGCTGGCTCGTTCATCATCTTAATGAACCGAGCTTCCATCTGATCGATGGATTCTCCTTCCAACATCCGAAAGGCCTAAAACTTTCTGATAGCAAGATCTCTCTTGTTCTTCTTAATCTTCTCTGAGACCTCACTCATCTCCTTCAGTGCATCCCAGATCTCCTTCGCAGTAGTCAGATGCATGAGCCTAATCGAGTTCTCGTAAGAAACGGTGTGGAGTATAATGTTCTTTGCAACATTATCCACTCCGACTTACTTAATCTGATCAGATGTAAGCGCGGACCTCTCCACATGCTCATCTCCAGCATCCGGAATGGGACATTGACAGCTACGGGCCAGGTGGTCTGAAGATTCCTCATAAATCTGATCGGACCATGCTCAATCACCTGAGGCATCTGATCATGGATGGAGTAGAGATGTGCATGGACCCTGAATTTCCAATAATCATAATTATAAATAGAGTATTCAGGAAGACTGCCTTCGAGGCGTTTAGAACCGGATGCCATGAATGCAAGTTTTCAGAAACAATATCTGTTCAGTTGACCACCAAAAGTTTCTCCTTAGAAACTGTTGGTAAACAAAGTCAGTGGTCTTTTGAACCACTGCTCTGATACCATTTGTTGGTCCAGAAATGAGTATAAATCAGTGTATGGGGGGGAATACACTGATTTCAGATTTTCTCGAAAACTCAGGAAAATTCTCTTTCAGACTTAGTCAGGAAACTCCTGAAAATGTTCAGTCTACTGATGGTCCATAGGGGTAGCAGGGACAGATCAGTAATGAACCAAAGAAGCTAAGTCAGAGTTATCTTCTCGGAAGCTCAGTAGAGATAAAATCCTACTGACCGCTCGCAAGCTAGTCAGTTGGGCTACTATCTCAGCAAGCTCAGTTTAGTGCGGAATGTGAGCCCTTAAGTTTCTACTCGTTTTAGTTCCTGAAAACTTATCAGTTTGCTTAGTGAAAACGTGGTTAAGGCTGGTGCACAGTTTACTGATCAGGATGACAAGGTCAGTCCTGATGGTTTTTTTCAGAAACAATGCAAGTATGCTTCAGTTTAATATGTATGACAATATGATCCTGAGCAAATAGTAAATCAGCACGCAAGGGTCTTTTTAACGTGGTTCGGAGATAACCAACTCCTACGTCCACGACCTGATTAAATAGGAAGCTATCCTCAAAACCCTGAGGATAGGTACTTGGGTTTAACGTGCCAAGGGACACGAGTAGCCAACTTCCTCTCTAAGGAACTGACCCCTGGGTGGTTTTACAAGTCCCAGTCCTTCCTACCAACCAACTCACAACCTGAGGGGTTTGGTATTCACGTTTTCCAACTATTGTGTATTGATCCTTCTAACAAATCAGTTCTAAGGATAGGATCAATACTCTAAGTAAAAATACAGAATAGATTCCTACTACAACACTAGGGAAATTTAAGGTTTCAGAGTGTTGCTTCAAATGAACTTTGAGTGCTTGGAATCTTGAGAGTTTCTCTTGGAAATTTCTCGTTAGCCGTGAATGGGAGCAAGGCATTCTGTATTATAGGAAGGTTGCAAATAGATCCGTTGGAGGAGATCCGTTTCAAACCCTTCTATTTTAGGTAGGTGCAGAAGCTGGTTGTCCTTGTCCGACAGAGACCATACCTAGTATGGCAAAGTTTCTGATCCGCCGCCTACACCTCTGAGAAGCATTAAATATGCTCAGTCTCAGAACATATGTGCCACCTTCTCACTGGTCGTTTGTCCAACGGCTAGTTTGTCGGTATTGACTTTACTGAACCTCGTACATTTATAACTCTGAGTTTCTCATTCTTAACTCAGGATAAATGTTTGTCTTATGTTGGAGACTCTGACATTCCTTTGCTTCATCAGACTTCCATTCGCACGTGTAACCTTTGGGTCTCAGGACTTACAAGTATCACGTTAACTGATACTAGGCCCAAGTCAGGACTTTTGAACATCAGTAAGACATTCAGCCTGATCAAGGTTACGTGTGCCCTCACTGATAGAGACTTCCCTGAGCATGCTTAGTTAACTCAGTTTTGTCAGGATCAGTGGTCTTCTTCAGGATGGCTTCTAGGCATTTTCAGGACTCTTTCTAGGTTTTTCAGGTTGCAGCTTCAGGTTGACCATCTTCAGGATGATCAACACCTTTCAAGGTTGGAACAACTTCAGACTTCAGACTTCAGGGACGTCTCCATCAGTCTTCACTCCTCAGTACGTTCCCCCTGAACTGAATACCTGTGAATAGAAAAATCTATTCTAACCTATCTAATCCTGAGCCTATCATCCTGATGAACTATACTTAGGCAAATTCATCAAGGGGTTTTGGGATCTAATCAAAACACTCAGATTGTCCCAACAGTTTTTACTTAAATGAAGATTATAGTTTTTAATTTGTGTACATTAGTAACGTATAAATCCGTGCGATGCACGATCAAATTGCTCCTATTAAGTAATATTAAAATATAAGAAAAATAGTTTTTTAGTTCTTTAAATTTCAAAAAATTTAATTATTGTTCTTTATCTTTCAAACAAAAATTGATATTCATCATTTATCTTTATGAAAAGTTTTATTTTTGTCCTTTATCTTTTCAAAAAAAATTGATTTTTGTCCTTGTTGAAAGATAAATGACTAAAATCAAATTATAGTAGTTCGAGGATCAAAATCATAATAGGTGAAAGATAAATGACGAAAAAAATAATTTTCTCTAAATTATACTCCCTCCGTCCCCCCAAATATATTCCCCTTTGAGTGGACACGAACTTTAAGAAAAATAAGATAAAGTAGATAAAGAAGAATATTATGGAATAATTGTGGGGTCCACTAGAGAATAAAGTGATTATTTGTGAGTGTGATAATAAAGTAATATTTTCTTAAAGGAGAATGAGAATAAATTTGAGGGACAGATGAAAATGAAAAATGTGAGTAAATATTGGAGACAGAGAAAGTTTTTATTTATTTATGAGAGTGTTTGGTATTTGTTAGTAATTCTATCGAATTGTTTCTTATTACGAAAAGACAATAAATTCTTTAAATGAAAAAATAAATTTAAAAAAATATATCAACTAACTTTTAAAAAAAAATGTAATAAATATTTCATTTTAGTTATAAGATTTGTTTAATATTATATTCATTGTGTCCTTTGATAGGAGGATCATGTGAAGCAGATCATGATCTTCTTCATCAACATCGATTGCGAGATTGAATTTTAAAACATTACCATTTCTAATTTCTCTTGTGTTTTATTATTGAATGTAATTTTAAGTGTATTTTTTGGTTCATTATGTAGCTAGAATGTGCTATATCAATGTATGTAATAATTATGAATGCAAAAAGGGTTAGATGGCTATCTGTGATAGGCAGCCATCGGTCTACCCAATTTCTATAAAATCAATTTTCCTAAAATAAAGTTTGGAGATTAGTGATTGCCTCGGTGGGTTTAGGTGGATCTTGGTGGCCGAATCGGCTAAGCTGATATTTTTCTACATTTTTACTTTTCAATTTTAAAAAAAAAATTAATAGTAAAAGTAGATCAAGAATAAGTCTTAATGGCTCGCTTTCATTATTGCCTACATTCTTGTCTACCGCTCATCGTCGTTCTTCTCTTATTTTGTGTATATTTAAATATATTTAGTTGAAAATTTTTAAGTACAAATCTTGTACGTAGGTAAATTTGGACACAAATTGAACATATATCTATATATATATATTTGATTGACAAATATTGAAGGTTATATATTATGTAATTATTAAAAGAACTTAAGCGACCTAGGCCTTAGGCAGTTAGAAACCATCCGATTAGTAATTCGCAACTTCTGCACCCTAATAGTTTTTTACTTATATGAAGATTAGAACTTTTAATTTTGTTTACATTAGTAACTAAACCCGTGAGATGCACGAGCAAATTTCACCTGTTAAGTTTATAATAAAATACATTTATTTGGACTTCAGGATTTAGCTAGAGAGAGAAAGAAATGATATGAAGCTGATCTAGTAATTGCTCTCTCTTTCCCTGCTTTTTCTGAACGAACTTGCGATGAGACGAGGTTCTGTTTGATGTGCTTGTAAAGCGATGAGTTTCAGCACCACGACGGAGACATCAAGTTATTGTTAGAGATATGGCATTGACCGAGTTTCGGCCTTTGGTTCATCCATAAAAACTGAGATGTGGTGTTACGAAGTGTTGCTAAAATCATCTACACGTGGGGGCTTACCGTCATTTGACGTGGCGGCAACACGACTCCACAATACTGGAGACATGTTGAGCATGAACGTGAATAGGGAAGAAAATGTAGTCCATCGAAATTTGCTCATAGATGATCAAACAGTTTTCTTGACTTTTTTCTAAAGGATGTCCCATTACTGAAGAAGAGGTTCAAGGCTACTTCACTAGGTAAGATTTAATGCCTTTTAGTCATGTGCAACTCAAGTGCATTTTTATGAAAAGGACACAAAATACCACTGAAAAGTCCCAAGTGTAATTACTGAATAGTGTATTTTAAAAATACATTTTTCTAATAAAATGAGTGACTTTTCAGTGGTATTTTGTGCAATTTTTTCAAAAATAAACTTGAGTTGCACGGTGCCCAAGAGACTTATTTAGATTAAATTTGTTAAAATTTTCTCTATTGTTTGTTACATTGATGGTATGTAAATAAAATTCAGGGCATTTAGGGATTTCAAAGAGGATTTAATCTTTCAAATATTTGGTAAATTATAAAGGAAATAATTTTACCCATAATCTCAATGATTCATGGGATTAGTATTTATAATTGATTTGTACAGTATAAAATAAATAAAGAATTAATGTCTGGTCAACTATACATGAAATTCCAGGATATTCCCTCCTAATTACATATAATTATATAATTATTATACATAAATACAAAATATTCACAATTATTCCTTAATATCCCCCCTCAAGCGTTGTGTGGGATGTAAGGAAACACAAAGCTTGGACCGAATAAAATCAAAGGCTGGACGTGATAGACTTTTGGTGAAGATGTCTGCTAGCTGTGGATGTGGGGGGACAAACTGTGTAGATAATTTTCCTGAAGAAACAAGCTCTCGAACAAAGTGGCAATCTATGACAATATGTTTGGCTCGTTTATGCACTACTGGATTTTGACTCCAAAAGATCGCACTTTTATTATCACATAGTAGAACGGGGGTTGTTTTTTTGGTCTAGATTTTAGTTCTCCAAGTAAGTTGTTGAGCCAAATTACTTCTGAAGCAGCGTTAGCTAGGGCACGATATTCGAACTCACAACTTGAGCGGGCGACTATTGGTTGATACTTAGCACTCCATGAAATAAGATTCCCACCAAGAAATATAAAATAACCATAAGTCGAACGACGAGTTTCAACACAATGAGCCCAGTCTGCATCAGAGTAGCCAACAATATTTGACTCTGGCCGGTGTGTAAAATCAAGTCCAAAATGTGTTGTTCCTTTGACATAGCAAAGAATACATTTGACTACAAGAAAATGATCGTCAGTAGGAGCATGCAGAAATTGACAGACCTGATTAACCGCAAATGAGAGATCTGGACGAGTGATTGTGAGATATTGTAAAGCTCCTACCAAGGAGCGATATAATGTAGGTTCTCTGAATAGAGTCCCAAGACTAACAAGGACATCACTATTTGCAAGTGGGGTTGCAACTGGTTTAGAATCTAACATCTCAACCTGTTTTAATATGTTATGAGCATATTTCAATTGACCCACAAACAATCAAGTCTTAGTGTAAGAGACCTCTAGGCCAAGAAAGTAACTCAATTTTCCAAGATCTTTAAATGCAAACTCAGTATGAGTTCGAGTAATGAACTGGTGGATCATATCTGGATTATTCCCTATCACAACAATATCATCGACATAGAGAAGTAAAAAGATAGTAGTAGAGCCTCAATGTAGATAAAAAAAATTAAGAGTCTAAGAAACTAGCAAAGAAACCAAGACTATGTAGATAAGTACAGAATCACTGAAACCAAGCAAGTGGAGCCTGGCGTAGACAATAAAGAGCCTTTTTTAGGTGACAGACGTGATGAGTGTATCGAGGATCAACAAATCGCAGTAGTTGAGCCATGTAAACTGGTTGTTTGAGAACACCATTTAAGAAAGCATTGTTGACATCCAACTAGTAAAGAGGCCATTTATTTTAGACGGACAATGCCAAAATAACTCAAACAGTAGAGGCTTTTACGACAGGGCTGAATGTATGTCCAAAATCTGTACCAGGAATTTGTGTGAAGCCTTGAGCAACAAGACGAGCTTTGTGATGCTCAATTGACCCATCAACGTGATATTTGACTCGAAATACCAGGAAGGGCATCGATCTCTTCTTGCATAGCTACAAGCCATGTAGGAGATTTAACTGCCGATTTAAAACCACGAGGTTCAGAGGATGTCATAATAGCTGAAAGAAGAGTAGTAGTGGTACGATCAATCGGATAGCGTGGCCTGAAGATACCAGCTTGAGCTCGAGTTGTCATAGGATGAGTTGAAGATGCAACTGGGTGAGTCTGTTGTTGTGGTACAGGAGAAGCAGGTGGATGAGTATATATGGCATCATCAAAGTCTTGACAAAGTGAGCAAGGAGGCGATGAAGGCGCTGCCCACGGTAGATTAGGAGGTGGGGCTTCTGCAAAGGGGGAGCAGCCTCCAAAAAGGTTGAGATCTCAAGGGATGAAACATCAGCAGCTGCAGCGGAATTTGAAAAGGGAAATAATATTTCGTCAAACTAGGCATGACGAGTTATATAAATACGGGTACTAGAAGAATCGTAGTATCAAAAACCCTTGTGAGAAGTAATATATCCCAAAAAATATAAGGATGACTACGAGGCATCAGCTTGTGTGCAAAAAATCGTAAGCATAAACTCGACATCCAAAAGGCTTAAAATTTGAGTAACTTGGTATAGTATTAAAAAGAACCTCGAAAGATGATTTATTATCCAAGATAGATGATGGTAATCAGTTTATTATATGAACAGCTGTGGCAAAAGCATCAAACCACAAACTAGCCGGACAATGTCATTGGAACATCATAGATAGCCCTGTTTTATAAATATGTCAATTCTTTCGCTCAGCCCGACCGTTCTATTATGGCATATAGGGACAAGACATTTGATGCTGAATGTAATGCAAATTTATAAACTCACGAACACGGACATTAACAAATTTAGTTCCCCCATAACTTTGAAAATTCTTAATTGTACATGAAAACTGATTGCATATAAACTTATGAAAATGCACAAACACATCGTAGAACTCAGTTTTGGCACAAAGTGGATAAATCTAGGTAAACTAAGAATAATCGTCAACAAAGGTACAGTAATAGCAAAAGCCAGCAGCAGTTGTAATCGGGGCTGGTCCCCACAACTCGCAATGCACAATATCAAGCATAGAGGGAGCACGTTTATCATTTAAATTAATACTCAACCATTTGCTCTTAGCTAGTTGACATGATGAGCACAAAGTAGGGTTCGATAAAATAGATGAAACTGATAAATGTCCAAGTTTGATTAAATGAGAAATGACTGAAAAAAGGGATATGCCCCAAATGTGCATGCCATAAATCATAGCTAGCTATTAAATTACGTGAATTTAAAGCAGTTACAAGTCCAGGAATTCCCCATTCCAACACTTATAGTCCTTGCTCACGCCTTCCATGTGCCAACACCTGCTTGGTCTGTCAATTCTGAATTTGAAATGTTTGATCAGAAAATATAATATCCACAGGAAAATTAGATGTGAGTTTGCTTATGGATAATAAATTTTTGGTAAGATGAGGAACAACCAAAACATCAAGCAATTTAAGATTATTATTGAGACCATAATAACCAACGTGTGATATATAAAGAAAATTCCCATTACCTACAATAACTCGTCCATTACCCTTATATGGCTCGTATTCATCCAAGGAAGAATGTTGTGGTGTTATGTGTGCTGAAGCACCAGAATAAATATACCAATCAGAGGTAGCATCAGTTTCAAACACATTGCAAGATCGAGTGAAATTCTCAGCAAGCCGAGCAAAATACGCTGAAGGATAGGGTGGAGAAGGAGACCTGCACTGTAAAAACTGAGGACACTTATCGGCAAAGTGATCACCTTGACAAATTTGGCAACGAGGGACGTAGGATTTGCGTCCCCCACGTCCACATTGTCCATGTGAAGAACCACCAGGATAAGACTGCTTACCACTGGAACCACGCCCTTAACTCTCTTGTGAAGCTGAATAGGATGAACCATTGTTGGAGGCCACAAAAGCAGCAGGTGGAGCGGAAGGACCCTCAACAGCCCGTACCAACAACTCATATTGCTTTTCTTGGTGTATCAACACAACAAAAAATGGTACCGGAGAGAGAGCCAAGTGTGTATCAGCAAAATGAAGAAATAGCGGACCAAGCCCACGTAAGAACTAATGGGTTTTGTTCATGTCATCCACTGGTCGACCTATAGCTGCCAACTGATTACAAACATTTTTATATTTTCGAGCAAATTCCTCAACCGTAAGTGTATCACGATGAAGAGCAAGCAATTTGATGCGGAATTGATTAGCCTGTGAAAGAGAACTATGAGAGAAGACAGCCTCTAGAGCCAAAAATACTACACGAGAGGTTGTGCAACCAATAATCTCCGGCTACGTTCCCTCGGTGAGGGAGGCGCCCATGACAGAGAGAATTTTTCTATCGGTTAAAAGTCAAGCAGTGATCTGGTCAGGGGTTGCACAGGTGGTGGCATCCGGTGCAGGAGTGGAGCCATTAACGAAACCAGCAACATCGAAACACATCAACATGGCATCGAGTTGATGTTTCCAGAGAAGATAATTTGTAGAAGTTAATTTAACATGGACCAAATGGATCATGGCATTGATGGGGAGAGGATCAACCGAAGGTTGAGACGTAGTCATGGGCGTGAAAGTGATGTTGAGTGTAACAAAAAAAATTCACAAGTATGCCAAATCGTCGGAGGATGCAGAGTTTCTGGTCAAATAGGAAAGTAATTACTAATTTGTAGGGAATTGGTTGATAAAGATCGTGGCTAGAGAAACTACTCTAAGGTAGATTACAAAGGAAAAGTAGAGCGAGGAAACAAAGCAAAATATATAATAAATGGAAAGCATATTTGGGCAAGGAAATATGAGTCAAAGTCACCTCCAGAGGTGGTCGCTACAGAGGTACTAATTTGACTTTCAAAACAACTACTCCTTGATCTGCATCAAGGCCGGGTTTCCTTCTGTATAGGAGGATTCTGTGCAGAACCTGATCTCTAGTTATCTAATCTTATTTTGTGGGAATGTGAACGTCATTATACTGTTGTTGGGACAATCTGAGTATTTTGATTAGATCCCAAAACCCCTGATGAATTTGCCTAAGTACAGTTGTTCAGGTTTGTCTAGTTCAGGATAGTCAGGTTAGGAATTCAGTTCAGGGGGAATGTGCTGAAGACTGAAGAATATTGGAGTCGACCCAATTTACTGAAGTCTGAAGTGCAATCCATCCTGAAGAAGTCAGAGTCAGTCTAAAGATTGCCTGAACTGAAGCTGAAGAACGAAGCCTGGTGATCCGTCCTGAAGACAATCTGGAAGTACCATTGGCTGATGTTTCTACTGAGTACACTAAGCACACTCAGGACAGAACTTAGTCAGTGAAGAGTAAGTGTTACCTATCAGGCTGTGCTGAATGCACATAAGACCTGACTTAGGCCTTGGCTCAGTTTACCTGAATCATGTAAGTCCAAAGCAAAAAGGTTACACATACTGGGCTGAATAACCTATCAGGCTGTGCTGAATGCACATAAAACCTGACTTAGGCATTGGTTCAGATTACCTGAATCATGTAAGTCCAAAGCAAAAAGGTTATTTATGCTATGCGACAAGAGGCAAAGAGAATGTCAGTAAGACTCCAATAAGACAAACATTCAGGCTGAGTTATTAAAAAGAGACTCAGAGTATTGAATGTACGAGGAAGGACAAATGTCTGAAGGTCAACTAGCCGTTAGAACGGAAAGCAAATGATCTTTCGACATGTATGTACGGAGTCTGCGTAGCATTTAATGCGGCATTTAATGCGTCTCAGAGTTGCAGGCGGCGGGACAAACTTGCCAGATTAAGCATGGCGATTAGGTCAACAGTACATCTAGCCTGCAACCACCCTAAAATAGGAAAGATTTGATTTGATCTCCTCCAACGGATCTATTTTGAATCTTGCCTGTAAATATGGAGAGCCTTGCACCCATTCAAGGCTAACGGGAAATTTCCAAGCGAAAGCTCTCAAGAATCCAAGCACTCAAAGCATACTATAAGCAACACTCTGCAATTAAATTTCCCTAGTGTTGTAGTAGGATTCTCTCTGTATTTTCTTAGATCGATAGCTCTAATATTTAGCGTTGTTTTGTACTGCTAGAGCTATCCTAGTTGGAAACCAAGAATACCAAACCACTCAGGGTGTGAGATTGGTTGGTTAGAAGGACTGGGACTTGTAAAACGCCCAGGGGTCAGTTCCTAAGAGAGGAAGTTGGCTATTCGTGTCCCTTGGCACGTAAAACCCAAGTACCTATCCTCAGGGTTTTGAGGATAGCTTCCTGTTAAATCAGGCTGTGGACCTAGGAGTTGGTTATCTCCGAACCAAATTAAAAAGACCCTTGTGTGCTGATTTACATTCTTGTTCAGGATCATAACTGTCATCATACTAAACTGAACATTCTGCATTATTTTTTATATTCAGGACTGAATCAATCATCCTGAATCTTAATACTGTGCACTCTGCCTTAACCACCAATTTACTAAGCAAACTCAGAGAAAATGTTTTCAGAAACTAAAACGAGTAGAAACTAAGGGCTCACTTTCCGCACGTACTCTAGCTCACTGAGATAGTAGTCCAACTGACTAGCTTCCGAGTGGTCAGTAGGTTTGTTATCTCTACTGAGCTTCCGAGCACTTTACTCACACTCAGCTTATCTGACTCGTTACTGAACGGTCCCTGCTGCCCTTGTGGACATTCAGCATACTGAGTAATTCAGGAATTCCTGACTGAGCGTGTTTGAGCATTTTTCTGAGTCTTTCAGAAAAATCTGACATCAGTGTATTCCCCCCATACACTAATTATACTCATTTCGGGACCAACAACTGTATAGGACCATCATGTATAGAATAGGATCCTAACCCTCTCCATCAATATCGATTGCATGATTGAATTTTAAAACTTTACCAATTATAGTTTTTCTTGTGTTTTATTATTTAATGTTATTTTAAGTATATTTCTAGGTTCATTGTGTAGCTAGAATGTGCTATATCAATGTGTGTAATTATTATCGATGCAAAAATTTGGTTAGATGACTATCTTTGCTAGGGGGCCTTTAACCGACCCGATTTCTACAAAAGCAGCTTTTGTAAAAAGAATTTGGGGATTAGGCGCTCCCTCGGTGGGTTTAGGCATATATAGGTGGCCAAATTGGCTAAGCAGATTTTTTCTACATTTTTACTATTCGATTTATCTAAAATTTAAAAATTAAAAATGGTTCAAGAATAAGTGTTGGTCCTAAAATGAGTCTGAATCAGTTTATGGGGGAATACACTAATAACATATTTTTCTTTCAGGAATAACTCCTTATGACTCAGTCAGCTTAAACTGACACTACTCACTGAAAGTGAAGTCACAAAAGACTGACACCTCAGGAACCAAATACGATGTGTTCTGAATTCTTGCTCTGAGTGAGCTCAGTAAAGATAACCCACCTACTGACTACTCATGAAGCTGGTCGGTTGGATAGCTATCTAGACAAGCTAAATTACGTGCGGAAGTGTGAGCCCTGAATTATACTCATTTTAGTATTTCTAAAAATATTTTAGCTTAGTTCTAAAAGCGTGGATAAGGACTGTGCTCGATTCAGGTTCAGCAAGATTGATTCTTCCTGAGTTTGAAAACAGTGCTGAATGCTCTACTGATGATATTATAGTTAAGAAATGCAAAGCAATAAATCAGCATAGAAGAGGTTTAACGTGGTTCAGAGACTCAAGCTTCTACATCCACGATCTTGATTAAACAAGAGCAATCCATTCTTAGGATTGGATACTTGTATTTTATTGTGCCTAAGTGCACGACAGTCTCATTTCTCTCTCAGGAACTTGATCCCTGGATGGTTATATAAGTCCCAATTCTTCCCACCTTACTAACTCACAACTTGAGTGGTTTAGATTTCAAATTTCCAACTTCGGTGTGATAATATAAATACAGAAAAGATTCACTAACAACACTAGGGAAATTTAAATTGCTGAGTGTTGTTTGCTTGTATATTTTGAGCGCTTGAATCTTAGTTAATTTTGACTTGGAAATTTCCCGTAACCTTGTTTGTGTGCAAGGTCTTCTGTATTTATAAAAGAGATTTGTAGTAGATCCATGGCAGCCTGGGATTTGACGTTTACTTCACACCATGCTATTTTGGTGAAAAGTCTTCTAGTGCCGCCTGCGACAACGAACATTAATGAGGCTGTCAGATTCCGTACATATGTGTCTTCATCTCATTGGTTGTTCTTCAAATAGCTAGTTGTTGACAAGACTTTATGCTTCATTGTACCATAAATACTTTGAGTAAATTGGAACTTAACTCCGGTATAAATGTTGCCTTTAATAGCTTATCTGGCATTCTCTCTGTCCTTAGTCTTCAACATAAATGTTGTCCCAAACTTCAGTAGCCTTTCCTTCAGAAATTACAAAGTGTTAGTTGAAAGAACACTTAACCTGATTACTCAGGCTACTTCCATCTTCACTAATATGATATGTCCTGACTGTGCTTAGAAACAATCAGTAAAACTCTATCAATGGTCTTCTCATGATTGTCTTTTCATGATCGATCTTCTCAGGACATATCTTCAAGAATCTTCAGGGTACCTTGGTCTCTAGGACAGTTCTCTGAACTTGATCTTTAAAAAACTTTCTATCCACATCAAAGGTCCCCACCTGAACTTGGTCTTAAGGATGTCTCCCTTGAATCCAGTCTTCATGATGGTTCCCCCTGAACCGAGTACCTGTAAATATGAAAAGACTAATCTATCCTGACTCTATTCCTGAGTCTATACAATCCTGAAACTGTACTTAGGTAAATCATCTCCTTAGAGGTTGTTGATGTGAGTGTTGAGACCAGTGCTAATCACATCTGGAATCACACCCATCCTCCAGGACATCCTCCAGGATATTCGTTCTAAAGTTTTTAGTGTTGTTCGAATTGTCTTTTCTATAATGTTCCAGTGATTAACTGCTTAGTGTTGCTTCAATTGTTGTCCTTGATGATGTCCCTGGTCAACAATGGTCAACGACAGTTATTCCCATGTCCCAGAATATTCATGATACACTTGGAAGGATCTAGAACATCTAGAAGGACCCGAAATCAAAGGAACCGAGATTTAAAGAAAGGAAGTTACATGGAAGTTACCTCAACTCCTACAAAAGAGTATCTCAACTTCTCTCCATGATTTCCACTTCATTGATGGACGGATCCACATTCCAACTCTATAAATAGATGGGGAATACGTCCAGAAACCAAGAGAGAGACCCCACACTACATACTGAAGCATAGCACATTTATAGGAACCTATTTTACGGTTTTAGTGTAGTGGTTTCACATGTGTTGTTACATTCTGTACAACACTGTGTATATTATTATCCCGTATGTTTTGCTGAGCTATTCACGGGTAGTGGAAGTTTGTGCTTGAAGTAGGCTTAGACTTAACAATCTAGGTTTGCCATTTGGGAACTTGTTTGGATATTTTATCCGATTTTATGTTTGAGATTTGGAAGGAATGTTTCCAAGTCTCGAATTTGTTTTTGTAATCACTTTTTCCAAGTTAGTGAAATTTCAGCTTTGAGGCCGCCACAAACTAATTTTAGTTTGTGGAAAGATTGAGTTAATCCTTGTGTTCAAAGTCTTCTGCTGTTTACTTATTCTCTCTACATTATTCTGAACACAATAAGTATTGTCTTGAGTGTCGACCACATTTTGAACAATACTTCAACTCAACGGTACCACATCATTATCAAGTGGTATCAGAGACATCACTTGAAGGTACTAAGTGTTGGTTCTGGTGCTGAGTGTTGAGTTGTCAGGGATTACCCTCCTGGAGCCATCTACTGCAGTGGATCCATCACCCGTCCTCCCATACTCGATGGAACTAATTATGCCGCATGGAAAAGCCAGATGAGGAGTTACATTAAAGCCCTTGATGAACGTGCCTGGAAGAGCATACTGTCAGGTTGGAGTCCTCCCACAATTGAAGATAAAGATGGAGACCAGATTCTCAAGAACGAGCTTGAATGGACCACGGAGGAGAACAACTCATCATTGTACAATTCAAAGGCCATCAACATAATCAACTCATTGGTTGATACTGTGACGTTCAACCTTATCCAGAATTGTGTTTCAGCCAAAGATGCATGGGAAAGACTACAAGAACACTGTGAAAGTTCGGGTAGTGTCCGTAGAGCCAAAGCAAGGATGCTGAACACAAAGTTTGAAGGCCTAAGAATGAAAGATGATGAGATGATTTCTTCCTACAATGAAAGACTCTATGAGGTGGTGAATGAATTGCAATCACTTGGAGATCCAATCTCCAATATCAGGTTAGTAAACAAAACCCTTCGTACTCTTCCTAGAAGATTTAATCGTAAAGTTTGTGCCAGTGAAGAAGCTAGGAACACTGATTTGTTGAATCATAATGAGTTAATGAGCATTTTAAAAACTTATGAAATGGACTTTTCCCAACAAGAATCTGCGTATGATAAAAATGGTGTTGTTGTTTTCAAAAGAGAAACCTCTTCAAGTTCTTAAAAAACTTCTGTTATTACTGAATGTTGGGAAATCCCTAATGTTTTGATGACATTAAAACTAGCTGACCTTGGGAAGTCAGCTGGTGTCAGATCAGATCAGCTGAGGATGGCTAGCTAAGGATGGTCAGCTGCGGAAAGTCAGCCGAGGTGCTAGACATCAGTTGAGGTTAGGTCAGCTGATGTCAGATCTGCTGAGTCAGGTCAGCTGATGTCAGATCAGCTGAGGTACAGAAATCAGCAGAGGACCACCCAGATCAGCTGATATCAGATCAGCTGAGACCAGGTCAGCTGAGTCAAATCAGCTGAGGTGCAGAAATCAGACGAGGCCATATCAGCAGAGAAGCACCCAGATCAGCTGAGACACGTTCAGGACAGCTATGACTCAACATACCAGCTGAGCCCTGAACATATCAGACGAGGACCACCAACAGTAGCTGAGGTCGTCTAAAGTTGTTGCATAGAAGATCTATTTACATAAAGTCAATCATGTCAAGAGGACAAGATCGCATCAACGGCTAAAAGATTTCCAGAATCATAGGCAATCAAATCAAGTTAATCAGATTGAAGATCAAGCCAAAGATGGAAAGATATCAACCTGAAAATCTAGAATCAATCAATCACTCTGATTGATTGATTACATATTTATAGGGATTTCAGATCCTAGTCAACTCTAACGGCTAGTTTTTGTTACCTATAAATATGTGTACAAGAGAGAAAAATTATAACGTTCCTACGCGCGATTACACTAGCAGATAGGCTACACTTTTCCTCTGTACACAAACACGTTCATACACTTTATTATTCATTTGTAAAGACTTTATAGAAGTCTAGAAGTTAGTAGCAAGCCTGCACTAACAGTTTGTAAAAGAGAGTTTTCTCTTGAAAGTTGTAAGATTGTAAGGGAGTAAGTAAGTGAGTAAGAGAGCCCCTCAACTCCAAGTTGGATTGAGGAGAGTGGATGTAGGACAAGTTGGTCTGAACCACTATAAATCTCGTGTTTTTATTTACTTTATTTAATTGCTCCAACTTGCTGCACTAACTAAAAGAATTTAACTAAAAATGTTTCCGCACACTAAGATCACTGCGCACTCAGTTGATTGTAAAGTCAGTTGTTTTCAAAACAAGAAGACTCAAAGTCTTCTTTAGGGACCAACACTGAAATTGAACAGGTTGAATATAGTGTTGATGACACTTCATATGACACTGATAGTATTTCATTTCTTACCAAAAAATTTGAAGCCTATCTTAAGCAAAAGAGAAACAAATCTGATTTTAGCACTAAGCCTAAGATAGATTTTAAAAATTCCCCTCAAACTTCTGGTCGAAAGCCTTTTCAAAGAAGAAACTTTAAGTATGATCCTGAGTATAGAAAAGATGTCGTTTGTGATGAGTGTACTGGTTATGGTCATTATGCAAATGAATGTGCTAACACACAATTAAAGAAAAGGATGAGCTTAACTGTTTCTTTGAGTGATGAAGAGATAAAGGCTACAGATGAAGAACTTGCATTCTTATTTGAATGTGTGAAAGATGACTTCTCTGGAAGTGACTCGGATGTGGATCCCAGTGTGACAACCCCAGCAACAACATCAAACAGGTTTCAGTCTATTTCTGAGTCTGATGAGGATAACACTAATGTTTTCTATTCTAGAACAGGTACCTCACAAGAACCTTTAGAAATAAAGGTTACTAAACTTCAGAATGAACTGAAATCTGTCAATCGAGCTAATGAAGAGCTGATTGAAACCATCACAAGACTTGAGGTAAATCTCACAAAAAAGGATCTTGAAATTTCTAAACTCCAAGAAAAGTTGACTACTTCCACACTTAGTTTCAAAAAGTACTCTAAAGGTACAACTGCTTTGAATGAAGCTTTGTCTGTTGGAAAAACTAATAAATTCGGTCTTGGATTTTTTGAAAATTCTATCCCTTTTAGTTTTGAAAAACCTGTCACCTTTGCGAAACCAAATTCAAAAGTTTCTTCTAAAAAGTTTCCAAAACAAAGAGGCAAAAGAACTTTTATCTGTCATTATTGTTCAGTTCTTGGACACATTCGTCCTTACTGTTTCAAACTAAAAGATGATTTGCTTTCTGGAAAAGTGTTACCTGGAGTGTTACCACACAAGTATTCACACACATCAAAAACTGCATGGATTAGAAAACCCAAAGTGCTTTGCAATGTTGTTTGTACTTGTTTACAAGCATGTGTACCAGATTTATGGTATCTTGACTGTGGGTGTTCTAGACATATGACAGGAAATATTGAATACTTGAAAGAATATGAAACTTTTGATGGTGGTACAGTTACATATGGTGGTGGTTCTAAGGGTAACATAACGGGAAAAAGAACTTTGAATGTTGAAGGTTTTCCAAAACTGAAAAATGTGCTACATATTGAAGGTTTACGTGCTAACATAATAAGCATAAGTCAGTTGTGTGATAATAATCTGCATGTGAAGTTTGATAAAGACTCATGTTCTGTATTGGATGAAACTGATAAATATGTAATGGTTGGTCATCGATCTGCTGATAACTGTTATCTCATTGGTAATAACACTTTGTGCAACATTTCACAATCTGATGAAAATGTTCTTTGGCACCGATATCTTGGCCATGTAAATTACAGAAATTTACAAAAATTGGTTAAGACAGAGGCTGTTAGAGGGTTACCTAAGCTCAGTTTCACAAATACACCTGTTTGTGGATCATGCCAAAAAGGTAAACAGGTAAAATCTTCACACAATATCACATCAATATGCACAACTACTAGATGCTTGGAACTTCTTCATATGGATCTAATGGGTCCTATCGAGGCAGAAAGTCTTGGTGGTAAGAGATACTATTTAGTTATTGTTGATGACTTTTCAAGATTCTCATGGGTTGAGTTCATTAGAGAAAAATCTGACACTTTTGAAGTTTTCAAAAATTTTTACAAGCGTTTGAAAAATGATTTTAAACTGAAAGTTAGTAGGATTAGAACTGATCATAGTAAGGAATTTGAAAATGGCATGTTCACTGATTTTTGTGAAAAGAAAGGCATTGTGTAAGAGTTTTCCTCTCCTAAAACTCCACAGCAAAATGGCATAGCTGAAAGAAAGAATAGGACATTGCAAGAAATGGCTAGAGTCATGCTAACTTCAATGAATGTGTCTAAAAGATTTTGGGCTGAAGCATTGAATACTGCATGTCATGTGTCTAAGAGAGTCTTCTTTAGACCAGGTTGTTCTATTACTTCTTACGAGTTATTGTACAAAAGGAAACCTAACTTGAAATATTTTCACACCTTTGGATGCTTGTGCTACATTCTAAATGATAGAGATTACTTGACCAAGTTTGATTCTAAGAATGACAAAGGACTGTTCTTAGGCTACTCTAAGAATAGCAAGGCTTACAGGGTTTACAATCTTAGAACAAGAACTTTGCAAGAATATGTGAACATAGTATTCTATGATGTTTCAAATATTTCAGGTAAAAAGGTGGAAGAGGACATCTCTGACTTGCTGGAAATCACAAGTATCACTGAACCAGTGAAAAGTGTTGAACCGCAGGCGACAACATCTCTAGTGACATCAGATGCAGATTCAGAAGATGATGAGAATAAGTCACCCAGAACTCCTGGACAAACCCTTGTTCGTAGATGCAAGAAGGATCATCCTTCATCACAGATCATAGGTGAATCCTCTATTGGTGTTCTCACAAGAAGAAAAGGTAAAATGAATGAGGTAGTATGTTCCCTTTGCATGTCCAATATATACACTCAGGTATGTACTCAAGGTTATTTTTCTTCTATTGAACCCAAATATGTGTCTGAAGCTTTGAAAGATGAAAGTTGGATTGAGGCTATGCAAGAAGAACTTGAACAATTGACTAGAAATAATGTTTGGACTCTAATACCTAGACCTTCAAACATGAATGTAATTGGAACAAAGTGAATTTTCAAGAATAAAACTGATGAATCTGGTAATATAGTAAGAAACAAAGCTAGGCTTGTTGCACAAGGATATACAGAAAATAGAAGGAATTGATTTCGATGAAACATTTGCTCCTGTTTCTAGGATAGAATCTATTAGACTTCTATTATCTATTGCATGTTTTATTGGAATTAAATTATTTCAAATGGATGTTAAGGCTGCTTTTCTAAATGGTGTTTTACTTGATGAAGCTTTTGTAGAACAACTAAAAGGTTTTGTAGATCCATTTCATCCTGATTATGTGTATAAATTGAAGAAAGCTTTTTATGGTTTGAAACAAGCCCCTAGAGCTTGGTATGGTTGACTTACTGATTTGTTACTACAATTTAGATTCATTATAAGTGAGGCTGATAGAACTCTTTTCATTAAGCATGATACTAATGGCTTCTTGATTGCACAGATATATGTAGATGACATTGTATTTGGTGCAACATCACAAGAATTAATTGATAACTTTGTGAAAGATATGACTACTACATTTGAAATGAGCATGGTAGGTGACCTAAATTACTTTTTACGACTCCAAACCAAACAAAGTGATAGTGGTATTTCCATTTCACAAAGTAAGTATGCTAAAAACTTAGTGAAAAGGTTTGGTGTTACTGATGCAAAGCCTATGAAAACACATATGGGAACTTCACAGAAACTGTGGAAGGATGATGTTGGACAAAGTGTTGACCACACTTTGTATCGATCTATGATTGGCAGTTTACTATACTTAACTTCCAGTAGACCTGACATTATGTACAGTGTTTGTGTGTGTGCCAGGTACCTAGCAAACCCCAAGGATTCTCACATAAAGGCTGTGAAGAGGATCATCAGATGTGTGAGTGTCACAAGTGACATGGGATTGTGGTTTACAAAGGACACAAATAGCACACTAGTAGGCTATAGTGATGCTGACTGGGCTGGTGACTGTGATGATAGGAAAAGCACTAGTGGTGGTTGTTTCTACATGGGTAACAATCTTTTTCTTGGCATAGTAAAAATTAAAAGTGCATTTCCCAATCCACTGCTGAATCTGAGTACATAGCTGCTGGTAGCTATTGTACACAACTCTTATGGCTTAAAAAGATGCTAGATGATTATGTGCTTGAGACAAATACACTGATAATTTTTTGTGATAACACAAGTGCGATCAACATTTCCAAAAATCTGGTACAACACTCACTCACAAAACACATAAGCATTAGACACCATTTGTTAAGAGATCTAGTTGAGAAGGAGATAGTGAAATTAAAGTATATATCCACTGAAAAACAGATAGCTGACATTTTCATAAAAGCACTAGACTTTGAGAGGTTTTCTTCACTTAGAAAATCTCTTGGACTCTGTATTTCTTGAAAAATCTTTGTGTGGCGTTGCTCCGAGTGTTACTACACTTGAAGCAACACTATTGTATTTTAAACATTTTTTGTCGTAATTGAGTAGTTCTGTAACTTATATTGTTTTTGCTAACCGTATTCTGACGTGATGTGATCTCAAAGGTTTCGTACTGCACATACACAACAAAAGCACAAGTTCAAAAAAAAATCAAAGGTCTAAACATGTTGAGTAACTAGGCACACGGGACTGACAATCACAATGTGTTCTCTTCAAAAGGCTGTTTAGTTTCAAGAAGAAAAAGAAGAACACTCTTGAATTATCGCTGAGTAACTAGGCACACGGGGCTGACAACCACAATGTGTTCTTTTCAAAAGGTGATTAAATTCTTGATAATAAAAAGTGCGTAAAAAAATCCAAAAAGGATAATGTGTATGTGTGCCTACATTATAAACAGTAATTGATCTAAGTCTCAGAATATTTTTAGCATTTACATAATGAGTTATTTAATTATTTTAATTATGATAATATTGTGATAATTATATGGTATTAATTTATTAATTAATTAATTTAATTAAGTGTCAGTTATTTTTTTTTAATTCCAATAACTACCTCACTTTCACCCACTTTCTACACTAACACATCATGGGTAGCTATTTAAATAATGGTGGATATTTCTCTCTTAATTAAACTGCTCCTAACCTTCAAAAATTCTCTTATAAATTGAAGTCTTTCATTATGTGTTACAAATGTGATTATGTGCCGTTACCTTCATCTCTTGTGTTCATGCATTAATTTTTTTTTTTAATATCAAAAGTTGTTTTTCGTCTCATGCATATCAATGAAGCAGAAAAAGACATCCATTCCATCTTCCCCACATACTCTCCCATATCAAACCACTGAAGCACCTCAAACCTCTGAAATCGAAAACCCCCTCATCACTCTCGCTACTATGGCTGAAAATGTGACTGGTGATACGATTCCCAATGTCCCTGCCGATGCCACTTCACCACCCTCTGCACCTCCGGTTGCATCCACCACGGCACCGCCGGCGACACTGAATGTACAGACACCACTGCCCATTCAAGTTCTTCTTCCAGCAGGTACATCTGATACTCAGCTTGAAACCCTAGCTTCTCAACTAAATGATGTTCCTGTCTATAGAATGGAAGAAAATGTTGAATCCCCTGCTGCTAGTACTGTTCATACAAGCCCTAACATTCCTGTTGCTAATGAAAATGTTGAACCTAGCCCTGATAATGTGTCTGTTATCCCTGTACAAGTCACATTTTCACAATCACCCACTCACACTTCATCACATATATCATCCTCATCCTCATCACCACATGTGCCCATACTATCCAAAGTCACAAAAACCACAGGGAAAAGAAAAATTGCACCAACCCATAGGTCAAACAGGAATTTGAAAAGGATAGGTTTTGGTGATTCAAGCTTAAGGAAGAAAGACAATACTTCTGTTGTTCTTTCTGATACTGAAGAAGAGGCAGCTCATATCCCTGCTCCAATGGAGGTTGATGAACCTACCATTTCTGAGGACAATGTGACTATTGCTGAGATGTGCAAAGGACTGAAAAAGAGGAGAAAGTTCAAAGCTGCTGCTCCTAGTGTTGCCATCCCTGAGGTAACATCTGTAGTTGTTCCAGAACAGGGTGATCCAGAATCTGATCACAGCTTTTCATCATCCTCTGATGAAGAAACCGATGATGAACCTGAAGCTGAGGAAACTGGTGAACAGGATGATGATGATGAACAGGCTAATGAAACTGATGAAGAAGCCAATGATGATGAAGAGGAGGACAATGCCTCTGAGGATCAGGAAGAATCTGATGGTGATGAAGAGAATTCTGAAGTTGGTAGTGATGAATCTGACTATGATGTGGAGAACTATGGCACTGATAATTTCTACTTTGTTGACTCCAAGAGCCGATACAAGAAGTTTGCCAAAAAGGATGTGATACATGAGAGGAGGATGAACAACAAAGATCTTGAAGCTTTCAATCTGATTCCCTTCTTTGAGGAAAGGAGGCTGCTGCATACACTGAGGTACTCTAGTTCATTCTGTAGTACATGGATTTGTGAATTCTATGCCCATATGTTCTACAATGATGAAGAGTGCTAGTCCAAAGTATGGTAGAATGTTCTTTAGAGGATCCATTTATGATATATCTCATGCCACCATTAATGACTTTCTTAGAACTGTTAATGCTGATAATGTTGTTGAGGAGACTGACATGGATGAGATTACTTGCTCTATCACTGGTGGAATTCTGACCAAGTGGCCCAAGAAGTTGTTCACACCAAGCTTGACTAGCTTGCACTCAATTCTTCATAAGCTCTGTGTCTACAACTGGATGCCTTCCTCCAATACCACAAGTGTCACTGCTGAACATCCTTGCCTGATCTACAAAATTGTTAAGAACCTGCTCTTTAATCTTGGTGAGGTTATCTATGCAAACATGGTTGGGTTCGGTGGAAAAGTGTCCAAGATTGGAAAGATGCCATATCCTGCTTTGATTCATAGACTGTTGATGAATCAAGGAGCTACTAGGACTGATGGAGATCATTTATCCACTCTCCCACTGACTCTTGGTATTGCTAAGCCCCTGCTAGAAGGAAACCGTGTGATCGATCTGCCTTACAACCCTCATGTTACTGCATCTGCCTCTGTCCCTACCACTAATGAACCGAATGTTGCCCCTACTATTGGCAACACTCCTACTCGCACTGCACCTACTTCCACATCTGGTGAGGTAGTTTCTATTACTATTCATCACAGGTACATTGAAGAACAGGTTGCTGCTCTTGCCAAGCAAGTCTCACAGCTCATACTCCAAGCTACATCTCTTAACAGGCAGGCTGATATACTTGAAGAGAGGAGCACATTTTGGAAATCTCTCCTGTCCACATCCACAGGGGGAGATGTACCAACTGATGCACCAACAAATGAACCTGTTGCTGTTGAAAGCTCTGGATCTGGCAATGTTGTGATTGAGGATATAACCGATGAGGTTAATGCTGCTGCTGCTCGTAATGAAGCTCCTGGTGTTGCCATCCCTGAGGCAACACCTGCAGATCCTGTCAATACTGATGCTGATGCTACTGAAGCTGCTACTTAGGGGGAGATTGCTACTGCTGGAGTTATCTAACTCTGCTCTGATCACAATTTCTTATCCTACAAACATTGCTAACTATTTGAAGTTGATGTAACTTGAATACTGATACTTATTCTGCCTTTTTTACTCTGATATTGTTCCTTTTGTTTTGATGTTGATGTTGTTCATTCTGTTTAATGTTGAACTGATAGCTCTTAGGATGTCTTTCCCATTGTTATTCATGATGAATTTTGTTGTGCTTTTATCATACTCTGTTTAAATGTGCATCAAGTTCTTATCTGTAATTACACTGCTTCAAACTAACAACTGTCGTGCCTTTGTCATACTCTGATTTTGTGTGCATCAGGTTGAGTGTTTACGGATAGGTGTGATTGGGGAAGATTGTTGATGTGAGTGTTGAGACCAGTACTAATCACATCTGGAATCACACCCATCCTCCAGGACATCCTCCAGGATATTCGTTCTAACGACTAACTTTTTAGTGTTGTTCGAATTGTCTTTGCTATCATTTCAGGTCAACATCCTTCAGGAAACATGTTCTAGTGATTAACTGCTTAGTGTTGCTTCAATGGTTGTCCTTGGTGTTGTCCCTGGTCAACGACGGTCAACAACGATTATTCCCACGTCCCAGAATATTCATGATACACCTGGAAGGATCTAGAACATCTTGAAGGACCTGGAATCAAAGGAACCGAGAGTTAAAGAAAGGAAGATACCTCAACTCCTACAAAAGTGGATCTCAACTTATCTCCATGATTTCCACTTCATTGATGGACAGATCCACATTCCAACTCTATAAATAGATGAGGAATACATCCAGAAACCAAGAGAGAGACCCCACACTACATACTGAAGCATAACGCATTTATAGGAATCTATTTTACGATTTTAGTGTAGTGGTTTCACAGGTGTTACATTCTGTACAACACTGTGTATATTATTATCACGTACGTTTTGCTGAGTTGTTCACAGGTAGTGGAAGTTTGTGCTTGAAGTAGGCTTAGACTTAACAATCTAGGTTTGCCATTTGGGAACTTGTTTGGATATTTTATCCGATTTTATGTTTGAGATTTGGAAGGAATGTTTTCAAGTCTCGAATTTGTTTTTGTAATCACTTTTTCCAAGTTATTGATATTTCAGCCTTGAGGCCGCCACAAACTAATTTTAGTTTGTGGAAAGATTGAGTTAATCCTTGTGTTCAAAGTCTTCCGCTGTTTACTTATTCTCTCTACATTATTCTGAACACAGTAAGTATTGTCTTGAGTGTCGACCACATTTTGAACAATACTTCAACTCAACGGTACCACAGTGTTGGGATAATCTGAGTGTTTTGATTAGATCCCAAAACCCCTGATGAATTTGCCTAAGTATAGTTGTTCAGGATAAAATAGTTCAGGATAGTTAGGTTAGAGATTCAGTACAGGAGGACCATGCTGAAGACTGAAGAATATTGGAGTCGACCCAATTTACTGAAGTCTGAAGTGTAAACCATCCTGAAGGAATCAGTCAGTCTCGCTAAAGATTGTCTGTTCTGAAGCTGAAGATCGAAGCCTGCTGATTCATCCTGAAGTCAATCCTGAAGTACCATTGGCTGATGTTTCTACTGAGTACACTAAGCATACTCAGGACAGAAGTCAGTCAGTGAAGAGTAAGTGTCACCTATCAGGCTGTGCTGAATGCACATAGGACCTGACTTAGGCCTTGGTTCAGTTCACCTGAATCCTGTAAGTCCGAAGCAAAAAGGTAACACATACTGAGCTGAATAACCTATCAGGCTGTGCTGAATGCACATAGGTCCTGACTCAGGCTGTGGTTCAGATCACCTGAATCATGTAAGTCCAAAGCAAAAGGTTATTTATGCTATGGGACAAGAGATAAAAAGAATGTCAGTAAGACTCCATTAAGACACACGTTCAGACTGAGTTATTAACAAGAGACTCAGAACATTGAATGTACGAGGAAGGACAAATGTCTGAAGGTCAACTAGCCGATATAGCGGAGAGCCAATGATCTTTTGACACGCATGCAAGGATTCTGCGCAGCATTTAATGTGGCATTTAATGAGTCTCAAAAAGTTGCAGGTGATGTGACAACTTGCCAGAATAAGCATGGCGGGTAGGTCAAATAGTATTTCTAGCCTGCAATCTACCTAAAATAGGAAAGATTTGATTTGATCTCCTCCAACGGATCTATTTTGAATCTTGCCTATAAATATGGAGAACCTTGCACCCATTCAAGGTTAACGGGAAATTTCCAAGAGAAAACTCTCAAGAATCCAAGAACTCAAAGCATATCACAAACAACACTCTGCAATTAAATTTCCCTAGTGTTGTAGTAGGATTCACTCTGTGTTTGCTTAGAACGATAGCTCTATTATTTAGCACTGTTTTGTTTTGCTAGAGCTATCTTAGTTGGAAACCAGAATACCAAACCACTCAAGGTGTGAGATCGGTTGGTTAGAAGGACTGGGACTTGTAAAACGCCCAGGGGTCAGTTCCTAAGAGAGGAAGTTGGCTACTCGTGTCCCTTGGCACGTAAAACCCAAGTACATATCCTCAGGGTTTTGAGGATAGCTTCCTGTTAAATCAGGTCGTGGACGTAGGAGTTGGTTATCTCCGAACCACGTTAAAAAGTCCCCTGTGTGTTGATTTACTGTTCTGTTCAGGATCATAACTGTCATCATATTAAACTGAACATACTGCATTGTTGTTAGCCTCAGGACTGAATCAATCATCCTGAATCTGAATACTGTGCACTCAGCCTTAACCACCAATTTACTAAGCAACTCAGAGAAAACGTTTTCAGAAACTAAAACGAGTAAAATCTAAGGGCTCACTTTCCGCACGTACTCTGGCTCACTGAGATAGTGGTCCAATTGACTCGCTTCCGAGCAGTCAGTAGGTTTGTTATCTCTACTGAGCCTCCGAGCACATTACTCACACTCAGTTTATCTGACTCGTTACTGAACCGTCCCTGCTGCCCCTGTGGACCTTCAGCATACTGAGTACTTCAGGGAATCCTGACTGAGTGCGTTAGA
The DNA here is from genome assembly GCA_026898435.1 of Prunella vulgaris. Taxonomy (NCBI): domain Eukaryota; kingdom Viridiplantae; phylum Streptophyta; class Magnoliopsida; order Lamiales; family Lamiaceae; genus Prunella; species Prunella vulgaris. The sequence continues at coordinate 110,122 of JAPKLY010000619.1, read as the reverse complement.
GCATTTTTCTGAGTCTTTCAGAAAAATCTGACATCAGTGTATTCCCCCACATACACTGATTTAACTCGTTTCGGGACCAACACACAGCACTATCAGAGGTTTTGGGATCTGAATCAAAATTCAGTGAATATCCCAATAATAAGTCTTAATGACTCGCTTTCATCATTGCCCACACTCTTGCTTACCGTTCATTATCGTTCTTCTCTTGTTTGTTGTATATATAAATATATTCAGTTGAAAAGATTTAAATATAGTCTTGTACATAGGTAAATCTGGACAACATTTGAACATAAATATATATATATATATATATATATATTTGATTGGAAATTATTGAAAGTTATTTACTATGTAATTATTAAAAAACGTAGGTGACCTAGGCGTTAAGCAGTTAGCATCCGTCTAATTAGTAATTTCTAACTTCTGCACCCTAATATGTTTTTACTTAAATGAAGATTAGAACTTTTAATTTTGTGTACATTATTAACTAAATTTGTGCAATGCACGAACAAATTACACCTATTAATTTTATATTAAAATATATTTATTTATGAGAGTGTTGATATTTGTTAGTAGTTCTATCCAATTGTTTGTTATTACAAAAAGATAATAAATTCTTTGACTAAAAGAATATTTTTTAAGGAGATATATCAACTATTTTTTCTAAAAACCAAGCTTAATAAATATTTCATTTTATTTTTAAGATTTTTAACATTATTTTTATTGTGCAACATAGATATAATCATCTTCATCAACATCGATTGCATGAGTTGAATTTTAAAACATCATCATTTTTAGTTTCTCTTGTGTTTTTTATTAAATGTTATTTTCAGTTTATTTCTTTGTTATTATGTGGCGAGACTGTGCTACATCAATGAGTGTAAAAATTTACATATATTCACTTATACATCACTACTTTATTAAAAAAATATAATTTATATACACAATTAAAGGTGCATAATAATACAGAACAAGAAGTATTTATAAAAATTAATAGAAGTATTTGATAAAAGTAATATTAATTAATAATTTATTTATAACCCCACCCAACGGCCTAGCTCCAGGCCACTCCTACCCACATTAACATAAAATAATTATATCAAAATAAATAAATACTCTCCCGTCCCCAATGAATTTGCACCCAAGAGAGTGCACGTGGTTAAAGAAAAAATATTTTTTTAAATAAAACAGTGGTATATGGGTAAATATGTGTATAGTTTTGTGAGTGTGCACGCAAATCGATGCTTCCTTTTTTATTAGAGTGCAAATTGATTTGGGACAATCCAAAATAGAAAGTGTGCAAATTGATTTGGGACGGAGGGAGTACATTTTATTATAATTTATTAAAGAGGTTTTAAGTTTGAGTAGATTTAAAATTGTTCATAATAGGATCTATTTTTAAATTTTATAAATTGTTATTTAATTTTTGATACTCTTAGCCAAATATTAGATATTTTTATTTAAATTTGGATACTTTATATTATCTTTTAAATTTAAATATTATAAAAATATAATTTTTTATACTCCCTCCGTCTCAACTCTTTTTTCCCCTTTTTCCATTTTGGGACGTTTCAACTCTTTTTTCCTACCTTAAAAAGAAAATAATTTACACTCACAAAAGTCAATAAAGTACATTTTTTATATTTTATTAATTAACTTCACACTCACATACTCTATTTTTTTTCTTAATCTGTGTGCCCAAATCTTTTGGAAAAAAGACCCGGAACGGAGCGAGTATTAAATATGACTAATATGGTTGGCTAAAAAATTAATTATTGTTGATATTTATTAACAATATTATGATACTACTTACCTTAATTTTTTATACTTTAATTGTGATATATAATACTTTTGACCAGCTTTTTAATACAATTAAAATTTTAAAATATATTATACTCCCTTTATCCCACGTAAATTTATACACCTTCCTTATTTGGACATTTCATACAAATTTATACACTATTAAGAAAATATTAATTTACAGTTCATTATTATTTCCGTATGCTTTCTGTACCTTTTGAGGTTTTCATAATATTTTTAAACACAAAAATGAGAAACAACTTATGGTAATAAACTCGCTGGATCAAAGTTTCTTTAAATATTTAATAAAATTATATCTTATTTTAGCAGTCCATTTGGTTGCCAATAAAACTATGAGGTCAGAAATTAAAATAAATTTTTAATTATTTAAAAAAAATTAAGAACAATTTTTTATTTGTATATAACAGTATTCCCAAACTCAGTTTTTAATTTAAATTAATTATTTAATTACATTTTAAAGTAATTTGCATTTTCAACCAAAAAAAAGTTGATAGAATTCATCTATTGATCATTATTTTAAATAGAAATTAAGAATAGGTAGTAAATATTTTTTTAAAGGGGCATAAAGTAATTTTAATTATGAATTTATAGAAAATTAAAAAGCATCTTTTATTTTTAACTAGAATTTAGATGGATTTTGTGGTCATTAATGCAATTTATATCTATTAAATTTGAGTAGGTCTCTTGTGAACTCGTATCACTGTTATGTGTATTAATTATCACTATTATTCATATATACTATCACTGTTATACAAATATACTTAATTTTTTTAACAGTAATAGTGTATATGCATAACAGTAATAGTAAATATACATAATAATGATAGTACATATGCATGACAGTAATAATTGAGAACCCGTTCCAATGAAATAAATATAAAGCCCAAAATATCTGAACACAAGAAGAGCTAAAAATTCTGTTCCAACCCGAATGAATTTCGAACTGTCAAAAGAAAGTCGCCGGTGGTATCCGATGGAAATTGCAACTATATTCCGGTTAATTAGCGTACAATATAGATTCTCCTGACCCAGGTTAAAACCCTCGTAACTCCTTATTTTTATCCGACAGGTTAAAATAAACCCTGCTTCTCTTTCTCTCACCTACACAGACGCAGACGATCCAGCTGCTTTCGTGGCCGTTCCCGCAGATGAGCGTTATCCGGCGACTTCTAACGGTGCCCTTCAATTTTCCAGCGGAGAACTTCGATTCCGGCAGCGGCAACTTGCTTTGATTTTTCAGTGACTGGGCTGCAAGAACCCTGGGTGATGGGTGCTTCGTCTTCTTTGCCCACGGTGGTTTTTTTAGCGGCGGGTAGCCATTCTGATCTCTGAAAATTGCATCATTTCAAACTAAATCCGTGAGTTTATTAGTTCATCTTTATCAATTGCTTTCGTCTGTATATTTTGAATCCATAAATCTCTATAATTTTGGCCTTCAAATTTGACTGAATTTTTGCATTTTTATCAATTTCTTCCGATAGTGTATTTGGATTACATTGTATCTCTTTAATTTTGGTGATTTTGGGCTTCAATTTTGCATGTAATTTTGGGGATATTGTTGGGAATTGAAATTGGGTTAAAGATTCGTTTATGGAGGTTTTGTGTTGCTCTTCTGTATAGATTTAAATGGTGGGAGAAGGGAAAAGAAATACGTGCAAGGATTATCTGAAACTAAGCATTAAAAGTAAACATGTAGTCTTGTAATGAATAACCAAAATAATAGACCCTTATCATCACATTTTGGTTATCCTATGAGGGTCCGTTTACTTTAAAAATAAGAATTATATGTAGATGGAACGAAATGAGAGGTTTTAATTTTATTTTTTGTTTACTTTAATTTATGTAATATTATTAAACTTTTTGAATTAACGTTAAATAAATTTATAAAAAGAGTTATTGACTAAAATATCCTCTCTTTTATTTCAAATAAATTAAATGTTTGCCAAAATTGTGTCACACGCAAGTGTACGTGGTCGTTGTTGTCGTGGCAAGTTAACCAAGTTAAATATCGAACACAGGGAAACGATGCGATATCAAGCAAGTATTGAGTATCTACAAAGGTGGTTAGCTAGGAAAGCAAGAAAAGATCATGATTTCTATCTACTAAATCAAGCAAGAAATAGTAAATCTAGCTATCACCTCAAGGAAGTGAGCAAAAGTGGTGTGAGTGCATGGAAGTAATCCTACTATGGTTCCCTTAGTGTCCTATCCATCCTAGCATGCAAAAGGTCTCTTAGTGTCTTAGTCAAGCCAACTAGTGTCTAGATCTCTCTACAACACAAGGTAAGGGCTCTATTAGATGTCTAGATCTCTCTACAACTCCTAACACTCCAATTAAGAGGTCTAGGCTAATATGCAATTCTCATTGGTCATACAAGCCAAACATCAAACACTTGGTATACATAAGGTTCTTATAGCTCAATTCTCATTTCATAGCTAACCATATAAGCCATACATTCCAATTAAACATCCCAAGCATTCATACAATTCATTAATAAGAGAATTAATATATCAAGATCACTAATTCATGCATAGGATTAACAAGAGACTAAATTCACCATAGTATTCATACAACCATGCAACAAGGAATTAGCCCATGACTAATTGGAAAAGGAAATCAACAATTACAAATGTAAACATCATGAATATTAACTGAAACAAGAGAATTAAAGGAAAACTTACCATAGGTGAAGAAATTGAATACAATCTACAAACCTCCAAAATGATATCTCTTGATCCAAAGCTCAAAATACAAAAGTGAACTGCAGGAATAAAGCTCTAATCACTACTAGTATGCAGGAACAAACGGATCGGAAATCCGACGGACGGATCAAAAGTTATGGAAGAAAGAAGATTGAATCTAACTAAGAACCCACTAAGTAACTACCTAATTCTCTCTCTAAACTAATCTAAGAACTTGGAATTATGATGGAATTATCACTAAGATTCTTTGAGAATCTGATCCCATTTGTTCGGACCCCTGGTGAACGAACCAGAGAATTCTGCACGAACCCGGCTTGGTCTTGTTCGATCGTCCTCGACTTCCTCGTTTCCTTCATATCTTGAGTTCTAGAGCTCCGATTGACTCGATTCTTTTTCCGTTGTGACCCTCTCTTCGAACTCTTCGACATGGTTTATCATTTGTCTTCATTGGATCAACTCAAAATTTCTGAACTTTCATGAACTTGCTCATCTTTTGCCGGTTTTGCTCGTTTCCACTACAAAACATAACTTTCTAGCAAAAAAGGATTAAATGCACAAAGTATAGCATTTTAGAGTCAAATATGAACATAAGCAGATAAAAACCATATAGAAATGGATGCAAAAAGATGCAAATTATGACCCTAATCACACCCCCAAAATAGATTGTTGCTCGGCCTCGAGCAACGAAGCGATAAGATAGGGGAATAATTGTATCAATGAAGCATCAAGCACAAGTTAAATTCCATGAACATATCAATCAATGTCAAGAAAGTCTAGCATGCAATCTCATCTAATCAACCATCAACAATGAATCAATAAGCAAGATATCAAGTCAATGAGTCAAGATCCTCACAAGATAAGTGTTTAGTTCAACCCTCAAGTGTATAAGTTCACTCAATCATCATACCACATACACATACTACCATAAGCTTGGCTCAAGTCTACATTCTCCACCACTTGAAATGACAAATCATTCACACATTAATGAGGACTTTCATAAGGTTGTAGTGTTGGCTCTTTGGTAAGGAAGGAACATATGGATAAAAATGACTAAGTATGATTAGTAAAGCATAGAAGGAATCATGTAACAATCGTCCAAATCTTCATGCAATGTTGCACATACTCTTCATGCTCTTTCAAAATCACACTTTCAAATATCATTCTTCCCTTTTATGAGTTGTGATCATACTCACAACACTAAAGTCAAACTTGACCACAATTTTGCAAAAAGTCAACTTTTTTCACATGTTTTGCTAGCACTTGCTTTTGAACCTTCTTTTCACATCAATCCATGCATACTGGAATTTTTTTCACTTAGGCCACCAAATTCTTCATCAAATCACCAATCCTCCTTCCTTCTTTTCACTAATCATAGGGACAAGAGAGTTCCAAAAAGGAAGGAAAATGGCTTAAAGTGTGGTTAGCCAAAGGAAAGGATAATAGGCACAAAATGGTGAGCATTGGATAGTAATATCAATGGTAGGATCATATGGTAAAGTGGCTCAATATATATCAAAGATGGCCTCAAATCATATCATGTGAACTTTTCATCTAATGTATCCTCAAATAAGATCAAAGCCAAGTTCTAGAGTATAATGCACATGTGTGGAACTCACATCAAAGAATATCATCCGTTCAAGATTGAAATGGGCATAAATGGCTCAAAACCTCATGGGTAATAGTTTGATCAAGACTCATATCATATAAAAAATGCTCAAATGATCAAAGTCTCAAGCATCATAAAATCAATAGCAAACTAGACAAGACATGAATTAAGAAATAAGTCCACTACATCTAATCATGACTTTAAACTCATCCACACAATCATAAGCATATCTCATGCCTCAATACTCTAAACTAGCAACATCATGGCAAAAATCAACAAGCAAAACAAGGCATTCACATAAGCATATGGTCACAAGACATAAGAAAGCACTACAAATCATCAAAAGCATAGCATTGCAATGAGATTTACGAAACAAACACACCCCCCCCAAACTTTTTTGGACCAAGGGTCTAAAAAGTTTGGCAAAGAGTGGAGAAAAGATCATGCAATGCACTCATTAAAGCACAATACAACAAGAATCAACAATTAAGCTCAAAGTAGCAATCTACAAATCAAACAAACTAAACCTAAGAATGGAAGCACATATAGAGATAAGTGTAAAAACATACCTTGAGTTGGGATTAAGAATAGGAGAGTGACTTGCCACTTACATGAGAATGTCCTTCTTGGCCAAGTAGGAAGAGAAATCTCCTCCTCACACCTTCTCAAGCTCACAAATCACATCAATTATCATTGCAAATCAAAATTTTAAGAACGAACACACCCCCCAAACTTTTTCGGATCAAGGATCCTAAAAGTTTGGAAAATAGTGATGAAAATAGGATTTGCAATGAATTAATGAACCAACTAAAGCATATATAAGCTCAACTAAACCAAGAAATTACCATATATAACAAGAGGCAACTCCCCCAAACTAGGGTGAATCACATGCACCAACCAAGGTAAGAGAACACACTACCTCATATGAAACAAATCAAAACAAATAACATTATCTAAACTACAAAGCAAACCTAATAAGCAAGAAAACTTTTAGGATGGGTTGCCTCCCATCTAGCGCTTGGATTTAACGTCCCCTAGCTGGACGACACCAATGTTAGCTAAATGGCCAAGGATATTTGGCATTCTTCCCATTATACAACAATCTCATAGCTTCATGATCCAGGAAACATGTAGGATTTCTACCCCATACACCCGTTTTCCTTGTCAATTTATACTTATAAGCACAAGAATTTTCTTCTTCTCTTCTTCTCATAACACCATTCCACCCCCATTTCTGACTATCAAAGATGGTCAAGAGAATTTTCAATTCAATCCTGTAATCAATTATATCAAGAGGCAAGATGAATTCACAATAAACAACATTATCGATTAAAGCACAAGTAAAAGAGTTCAAGGGTTTAAAAATGCTTATTTCTCCTTGTAGCTCATCTTCCACTTCATTTTGTTGTTCTTCTCCATTCATGCTCATGTCCCATAATGGACATTCATCCACCTCTTATTGTTCTTTCTCTTCTCCCTCTCTTGAATCATCTATTTTCTTCTCCTCCAGATCTTGTTCTTTCACTTGATTCATATCAAATTTAGCAAAAGAAGTAGAATCATAAATGTCCATATTAAGAGATTTTAGAATGAATAGTGAAAGAAGAAGGGGTATAAGATCCTTTTTCATTGTAATGCAAGATTATCTTGAAATCTTCCTCACTCAAATCTTGATTCTCTTCAAGAAATCTATCAATTAGATCATATATGTCTTCTTTTTGTTCATCTTTCTCTTTCTCTTCTTTTTCTACTTCTTCTACCTTAGACATGTGGGGAGGAGGAGGATATGAATATGGATATGGGTAGGGAGAGGAATAAGGATAGGGATAATAGTATGGGTGGTGGTAGAATTGTTGAGGCGGTAGTGGATATGGAGATGGTGAATATGGATGAGGTTGATATGTGTATGGTTGAGGAGGGTATGTGTATTGTGGAGAATACGAGTATTGGTTGTATTCACCCATCTTCTATTGAGTTCACTCCTACAAAAATAAGCAAGTATCAACACTCACCAAGAATAGTCAAGAAAAACAGAGAAACAAAATAAAGAAAAGAAATGTAAACAAACATCAACTAGCTTGACAAAGAAATTGTTTCCCTGGCAACGGCGCCAAAAACTTATTTTGGCGTTGCCGGAATTCAAGGGAAACAAACAAACAACAAACAAACAAACAAAGAATCAAAGAAAAGAAAATATAAACAAACAACACCAACTTAACAACGAAATCATTTCCTCGTGGTTGTTGTTGTCGTGGCAAGTTAACCAACTTAACAACGAAATCATTTGCCAAAATTGTGTCACACGCAAGTGTATGTGGTTGTTGTTGTCGTGGCAAGTTAACCAAGTTAAATATCGAACACAGGGAAACGATGCGATATCAAGCAAGTATTGAGTATCTACAAAGGTGGATAGCTAGGAAAGCAAGAAAAGATCATGATTTCTATCTACTAAATCAAACAAGAAATAGTAAATCTAGCTATCACCTCAAGAAAGTGAGCAAAAGTGGTGTGAGTGCATGGAAGTAATCCTACTATAGTTCCTTTAGTGTCTTATTCATCCTAGCATGCAAAAGATCTCTTAGTGTCTTAGTCAAGCCAACTAGTGTCTAGATCTCTCTACAACACAAGGTAAGGGCTCTATTAGATGTCTAGATCTCTCTACAACTCCTAACACTATAATTAAGAGGTCTAGGCTAATATGTAATTCTCATTGGTCATACAAGCCAAACATCAAACACTTGGTATGCATAAGGTTCTTATAGCTCAATTCTTATTTCATAGCTAACCATATAAGTCATACATTCCAATTAAACATCCCAAGCATTCATACAATTCATTAATAAGAGAATTAATATATCAAGATCACTAATTCATGCATAGGATTAACAAGAGACTAAATTCACCATAGTATTCATACAACCATGCAACAAGGAATTAGCCCATGGCTAATTGGAAAAGGAAATCAATAATTACCAATGTAAACATCATGAATATTAACTGAAATAAGAGAATTAAAGGAAAACTTACCATAGGTGAAGAAATTGAATACAATCTACAAACCTCCAAAATGATATCTCTTTATTCAAAGCTCAAAATACAAAATTGAACCGCAGGAATAAAGCTCTAATCACTACAAGTATGCAGGAACAAATGGATCGGAAATCCGACGGACGGATCAAAAGTTATGGAAGAAAGAAGATTGAATCTAACTAAGAACCCATTACGTAACTACCTAATTTTCTCTCTAAACTAATCAAAGAACTTGAAATTATGATGGAATTATCACTAAGATTCTTTGAGAATCTGATCCTTGAGGTATTTATAGTGCCCACAATGTTTGGTCCAAATTGCCCTTCATTAAACGCGCGAAAAGACGAAACAACCCTCGAAAGTGTGCCAGACCGAGCCCTTGAACGAATGCATGCAGGTGGCCGCACGAATCGATTCGTGCGAGCCCATTTGTTCGGACCCCTGGTGAACGAACCAGAGAATTCTGCATGAACCCGGCTTGGTCGTCGCACGAGTCTGGGCTTGTGGGTGCATGAACCCGGCTTGGTCTTGTTCGATCGATCTTTGACTTCCTCATTTCCTTCATATCTTGAGTTCTAGAGCTCTGATTGACTCGATTCTTTTTCCGTTGTGACCCTCTCTTCGAACTCTTCGACATGGTATATCATTTGTCTTCATTGGATCAACTCACAATTTCTAAACTTTCACGAACTTGCTCGTCGTTTGCCGGTTTTGCTCGTTTCCACTACAAAACACAATTTTCTAGCAAAAAAGGGTTAAATGCACAAAGTATAGCATTTTAGGGTCAAATATGAACATAAACACATCAAAACCATATAGAAATGGATGCAAAAAGATGCAATTATGACCCTAATCATTAAACTTTATACTTCTCCTCGCAAATTAAAAATGGATGTTCTTCACCCTCCTCCCATCATTTTCTCTTTAAATTACCCATTTTCTTCCTTTATCTCCTGAGAATTATATCAAAATCCCTCTTCTTCCCTTCAAAATTAAACGTCAAAACCCCAATATTTCATAGAAGAGTGTCATCACAAATTGTCTTATCATGTCCATTGCTAAGACTACAAATTCATATCTGTTAGACCGGGGCCATCTTCATCTGACATCCATACGAGTGTTCGTCTAATCCGGTGTTTGAATGATACAGAAAGCTTCCTCACCAAAATGCGAGTCAAAGCTGATGCGTAAAATCTAGCGAAGACTCTGCTCTAGGAATTGGAAGGCCAGTCAAATTTATTCGTACACATTTCGGCAATTAAGTAGTGATTAAACAAATGGTGGTAGTTGGTTTCTTCTCTGTTTCCAATTGATTTCGCCCTTTCTCTTCTATTTTGTGCTGCTGCATATTTGCGTCTTCCCCGATTCAACGACATAACCCAATCAGAACTGATATTTATACTGCTTTGACTTTCTTGGGCTTCGGATCTTGAAAGCATTTCCCTCTCTAATTTCAAGGTAATATTTGATGGTTTTTTATTCTCTTTAGTCGTGGTGCAATATCTAATAATTTGGGTTCTGAATGTGGGTTTTTTAGGCTATTGTTGTACTTAGTTGTTAATTACCAAGTGGGCTTGAGGAATTTGTTGAGATAGTATAACGATCAGATGAACCTTTGTCCTTACATTGTTGATACATCACAAGTAATCTTGTTAATCCAAACTTGGTTATGATTGAGTTTATTTGGGCGGATTCCGAGTTATTATTAGTGCATACTATTTTTAAATAATTTTGATATATTAGTGTGGTGATCTGTGTTGAATCTGCTATGGTCTTTTGTTGTTGCTAATCACATTCGATTATAATAATACATGCGAAATGTCTGTGGAAAAATGAATGTTTGTGTCCTTTGTTGCTTTTCATTCAGTTAATTAAGGGCGGGTGTCTGTTTGCGTGTTGATACCATGCTTAGTTGTAAACCTTTTAAACCGTCTCTTTACATGTTTGAAAATCAAAATTACAGTCTTTGAAAAAACGATATCTGACTGCTCGAAAGTTTTACAGCTCTGTTCAATATATTTCTATTTTCTTTGCTACTCTAGAGAACTTGCATCCAAGTCTTAGATTCCTTGCGTCTTCCTATTGCTGTTGTCTGCTAATTCAATCTCATTATCCTTGGTTGCAGACCTACATGTTCAAGTACGATAGTGTGCATGGTCAATGAAAATATTGATATCGATAGAAATATTAGGATTTTAAATTTGTGAAAATATTTCGATATTAATAATTTAAAAAATTATGAAAATTCAATAAAAAGAATATAAATAAATTATATATTTTATGAAAATATCTCGATATCAATAATTTAAAAAATTATAAAAATTCAATAAAAAGAATATAAATAAATATTATATTTATGATAAATTTATACTCCCTCCGTCCCATAATTGTTTTCATACTTTTCTTTTTCGTCCGTCCCACAATTGTTTTCACACCCTATGAATGGAAACTATTACTTTAATTTTATCCTCACAATCCAACTAATCTCATTATTTTAATAATATAATTTTACACAACACTCTACTTTTCTTAAAAATTATGTCATCACAAAGGTAAAAACACCTCTGAGACGGAGGGAGTATAAAATATATTATATTTAAATTTTTGTTGAACTTTATCAATATTATTTTTATATTTTCTTGATATTTATGAAAATTGAATATTGTGAATACATCGGGAGGAATGTCGGAATATTCATATCGAGAAGCAGGAGACTCGGCGTAGAAACATGAGATTTTGATTCTATCAATTTCCTCTCTTTTTCAGGCGTCCGCCTTCTTCCTCCAACTTCACGCATAAATGTCTTGTGGCAGCAATTTTCTGTTCAAAAACGGGGTCGTTTCACGTGCAGCAGACTCTCCTTCAGTTGCAGTTTTTCTTGAAGGTCAACCAGGTGATTTGAAGTTCCCTTACTTGACAAAAAGAAACAAAAAAGGAATCATGAATTAGTGATTAAGAAACTCTGATAGATAGATTCAAAATTTAACTTTTTTGTGTTTAGGTGCGTATACAACCACTCGTACTCATAACAATGGGTCAGAGCTCTTATTCTGGGATAGACATCTGCTTAGGCTATCGAATTCCTTCAAATCCTTGTTAAAAGACAGCCCAAATCTGTTATTTGAAAAGCCCGGAAATCCTAGTGCCACAATTTGGGAAAAGTCGAACCCTGCTGTCATGTGGGACTCTTTAATTCAGTGTCTAGTTAATGATTCTATGAAAAAAGTGTTACCTTCTGTTGTAAAAGAGAGGAAATTTGGGGAGGAATTGTCCTTCACAACGCTTTTGAGTGGAAAGTGGGAGAATTTGAGTCATTTGGAAGGTGGCTTTGATGTGGAGATGGTTTATGAGGCATTGGATGTGTATTTGCATGTTGGTGGATATGTTCCACCTGTTTTTGGTGCTAGAGAGAATGCAGCACATTTGGCAGTTGTGGGTCATGGGAGGGATTTTGCGAATGCAAAGTATTCCAATTGGGTCGGGTAAGCTCGTTTTGCGCTATTATTGTCAATCTTTCAGTTTGAGTTTGGTAAAGCTAATAGGGTATTTTGCTGAATGAATCTTTCTGTGAGTTTGATTAGCTTCACTCTGACTTGCGAGGGGCTTTTTTTTGCATATTATTCATGTATGTGCATTGTCTGATGTAGTTTTTCTATGCAGGCTAAGGAAGCAGTTGGAGAAGCTGAGGCCACCTTCTGTTACTGAACTTTTGTTATCAAATGATGGAGAAAGTATTCTGGAAGGCTGTTTGACAAATTTTTTTGTTGTTAGTCTCAAGGTGAGGAGTGGAATCCTGAGTATTTTTTTGATTTTTTTTGCGTTTTTGGCTTGAGTTTATAAGGCGGCAATATCAACATTTTGTTGATAGCTTATATATATGAGTTATATTTAAAGATATTTTCTGACTCAATATAAAGTCCTTCATTTGTCATTTTCAGGAGAAAGATGGAGATGTTAATACTATTGAAGTACAGACTGCTCCCTTGAGTAATGGTGTTCTTCCAGGAGTTATACGACAAGTAATTAGAGAGTAAGCTCAATCCTTTCAATAAAAAGTAGACCATTTCTTTTGCACATACCTTTCATCAAGAATGCTTTTAGTAAGTACTTATAAAATGGTAATCATTATTCTCTCATAAATCATGCCATTGTTAAAGTTTCGCGTATGCTCGTGAAGGCTCTTCTGTTTGTCCTCAAATCAAATCATCGGTATGTAAGTGTCGAAATCTCAATTTGTGCAGCACATGCTTAAAAATTGGTATCCCTTTTCGAGAAGTTGCACCATCATGGTCAAAGCGTGAACTATGGACGGAAGCATTTATCACAAGTAAGTTTGTGTTAATCATTAATACTACCTCCGTCCCTCAAAAGTTTGCGGTACTTGTGGGGGCACGGCTTTTAAGGAAAAGTGTAATGAGTAGAATGTGTATGGTGGAGATTGTGAGTAAAAAATTTTAAAGGTGGAGATTTAAAAGAATATTTCCATTTTAAGAGTGTGCAAACTTTTGTGGGACAAACTAAAATGGAAAATATGCAAACTTTTGTGGGACGGAGGTAGTAGCATTCTGGTTTAGTCTGTCTCAACTTCTACAAGCATTATGTAATTTGATGTGTATCTGATTTGAACAAATTGAATCCTGTGCCTTTCAGCTATGTAGCCCATATAAAACTCTATACATAAACTGGTTCTGGAATTTTTTTTTTTCCGTCTGTGCTCTGTTCACCTCATTATTGATATAACCGGTATGATACCCAGTCTGTATTACTGGCGTCACACGACTTGTTATATACTTTGGCTTATGTTTTCCCTTTGATGCCTTGAAATTGATTTTTTGTTTATAAGTCTGTATTTTGTTACCTTGGCAGATAGTCTTAGGATCTTACAACATGTGGAGACAATCCAAGCTCCAAATGCATGGAAAGCAGTAGCATCAAACACTTGGGAGGAGATAACATGGGTTGAGAAACGATTTGAGGTGAGTCAATTTGAAGTCGACGAACTGTAATCCGCTCAACGTAGCCGACTGATTTATGCTGCTGTTTGTCCTTAAACCAGGATGGTCCAGGGAGAATCACATCCATATTGCAGGTAATTCAATAATTCATGCTTGAAATGTCTCTACTTTATCTTGCCCTGTCTCTTGAAGATGACCTTCGTCTTTCGAGTAGTCCAAGAGAAAGGATACATGATTGAGTTCTTAGATTTGTTGGGCTGTTCTACCACTCTTCTTCAACAAGAAAAAGCCATGATCTCAGTTTTCTTGCTGTGGCAGAGGGAGATTTTGGAGAAAGCTAGTGTGGAGGCATTTCCAGTTGCTTTACTCGTGGAAGAAGGAGAGCGTGGCGTGTGATCTCCACCTCGCTTTGAGGTCATCGAGCAAAACCTCGTACCTTCTAAAATCAAATCTAAGGCCGTTCGACCATAGCGTGTACCAGTATAAATCCGATTGTTCCGCCTACATCAGGCATACCATCAAAGGGTCTCAAAATGAGGATGCATCTTATTGAGATGAAACTAAAGAAGCTATGCTTGTTTTTTTTCTTTTTCTTTTAAGGTATTAAAATTTTGTAAGTCTTGTAACATGTTATTGTTTTGAATTTGATTCATATGAAGTATACATTTTGATATTGATAGTATGAAAACTAGTTTAGAGAAAATATTAAATATACTATAACTCAAAATTTTAAAGTTAAATAGATGAAAACTAATTAGTTATTCTCCCGTGTATTGATAACATTTTAAAATAAGATAAAGAGCAGGTCTCTTGTGAAATTGAGTTTTCATGAACTCGTATTGCTGTTATGTGTAATCACTATCACTGTTATTCATATATATTATTACTGTTATAAAAATATACTTAATTTTTTAACAGTGATAGTGTATATATATAACAATGATAGTGAATATACATAATAGTGATAGTGTATACACATGACAGTGATAATTGAGAACCTGAATTCACGATGAACTCGGGTTAATACAAGTTTTTGTCTAAGATAAATATATTATAAATTTAAGTTTATTTTATTATTTAGTTAATTTTTATTTATTTAAATTTTATTAATATATAATTTATATAAAATAAAATATACATAAATGTCTCACAATTATTTAATTAATTATACATATTTGAATTATTCTTTAAACTAATAAAATTAAAATAAAAATTTATATAAAAATTTCTACGATAGAAATTTTTAAAAATAGAATTAAAAAAATATATATATAAACACGCGCTCCCACTGGGGTTAACCCCGTGCAAATAGGCGCGACCAAGGACGAAAATATCGGTATCGATGGAAATATCGGTACCTTAAATTTATGGATATATCGGTAGAAATATCGATATCGAATATCGATATCGGTAGGAAATAGAAAATTTACGGAAATTTTGTTAAAATAATGAAAATTTAACATGAAATTTTAGATAATGTTATTACTAGCCTTAATATATAAATTTAACTGAAAAACTCAACAAAATGAGAATTTTACGACAAACATATCAATAGAATATACATAAGAAATATAAAATGATACAACTGTTGTTTATAAATATTGAATATTTGACAATGAATATCAAAATTATCTCCTATGAGGCTTAAATATAAAGTTGTCAACCGATTTAACTCCAAACTTAAAGTTGAAACAACTAAAATTGAGTGACTCAACCCTAAACTTAAAAATAAAAAATAAAAAAATTGAACCGATATTTTACCGATTTTTACCGATATTTTATCGATATTTCCATGATATTTCCCGATATTTTGTAAAATTTGAACTATAATTCATCGAAATCGATATCGATACCGATATATTCCGATATTTACCGATATTTTTGAAAAAAATTCGTTTTAGAAAATGTCCATATCGGGGGTGTCAAAATTCCGAAATTTAGGTAAAATATCGACGAAATTTCCGGAAATTTTCATCCTTGGGCGCGACTAATATATCCACTCTCCCAGGGGTTGAAGATTTGAAGTACTCCCTGTGGAATAGCTCAAAGCTCCTTACTTTTTTTTTTTAATTATTGAATTTAAAAAAATCAAATAATATTGTATAATAAATTTAAAATTTTGCTCTTACTTTATATTACCTTATTAACAAATAAATGTTTTTTTTTACAGGACAAATACACGTTACTATAAGGTAAAATTTATGTTACTTTTTTATAAAAATAAATATTGTCCTTACAGTAACACATATTTGCTCATATAGTAACACAAATTTGCCCATATAGTAACATAAACTATAGAGCAAATATGTGTTACTATTAGAGCAAATGTGTGTTACTATCTTATAAATTGTTGTTATTTTACATATATTCATTTATTTTTATAGAATAAATAATTTTTTACATAGTGCAAGAGCAAAATGTGTGTTACTATAAGAACAAATATTGATTATTCGCAAATATTTATTTAACTTTATATAAAGAATTATTTTTTATATAATAACATATGTATTACATGAAACAATATATCTAAATTTAAAAGGATGATGAATAAATTAAGAAATACATATTTATTCTCATAAAAATATATTTTGCTCATATAGTAACATACATTTGTCCATATAGTATCACAAATTGGAAGACAAATGTGTGTTACTACTTTATAAAATATTGTTATTTTACATATATTCAATTATTTTTATATAATAAATAAATTTTCACATAATGCAAGAGCAAAATGTGTGTTACTATAAGAACAAATATTGATTATTCACAAATATTTATTTATCTTTATTGAAATAATTATCTTTTTTCATATAATAACGTCTGTATTAAATGAAACAATAGACCTAAATACTACTACGAAGGCGAAGATTGCCGATAGGCTTAGCTCGCAAGGTGGGCCAGCTACTGCTTACACTGAGGTCTCGGCGACCTACCACTCCAGGGAGGTTCTCAAGGGGAGACTGGGATCCCGACGGGAGGAGACAATCCAGGAGTCTGTGCCCGCTACGTCCCGTTGGGAGGAGTCGGATCTACGTCCACGTAGGTCCGCACACGAAAGGGTAAGAAGGCCAGCTTCCTATAGACTTGGCCCACACGGCGTCCGCCAGTTCCAGCACATCACAGAGGGGCTACCCCAGAGCGAAGGACTGCAGGGTCATACGTTCAAGAGACGTACGGTCCTGGAACAACCTGCACTGGAGATAGCTCACGAAGATGAGCTGGCGACACTAAAGAAGACAGTGGAGCAGTTGCAGATGCAGGTAGCTGCAGAAGGTGGCGAAGTTGATGCCACCACACTCCCAGCATCACCTTTGGCACCGGCCATTCTTAAAGCACCGGTACAAAAGAAAATCCAATTCCCGGCGATGGCCGCATACGAGGGAGAATCAGACCCGAAGGTTCATATCTCCAAGTAGGCGGACTATATGATCTCAGTAGGTGCCACGGACGCAACACAGTGCCGAAACTTCCCATTGACCCTAGGGGATCGGGCTTACCGCTGGTTCTCATCACTTGCCCCGGGGTCAATCCAATCATTCGGCCAACTCACCCAGGAGTTCTTGGCCCACTTCTCCGGGTACGGGTCCTACTTGACCCAGAAGCACCGACTAGACAACATTCATCAAGGAGAGAATGAAACGGACCAGCAGTACCTGGAAAGGTTCGACAAAATACTGCTGGAAGGCGAGCCGGTGAGCGAGGACACCAAGATAGTGGCGGTGATGGTTGGTTTGAAGAAGGGGACCGAGCTCTGGAAAAAAATGCACCTGTCTTGCCCAAACACCTACGTAGAGTTCCGACACAAAGCAGGGGTGTACGTCGCTATGAAGGAGGCATTACTGAAGGAGGTCGGTGGCACCGGAATGAAGTCCGGTGGCATTTACAAGGCCCCTAGAAATTTGAATGCATTCGGAGACGGGGACGAATTCAAAGAAAACCTGAACCAAGTGCTGACCGTCTCCGTTGATCATGTAATTGCATCTGTCAAAGACAGAGCAATGCTGAGTGAATCGAGGCAAATTCAGCAGGACCGTGCCAAGATGAACCCCAATAAATTCTGCGCTTACCATCAGTCCATCGGACACTTCACTAGTGAGTTCTGGGACCTACTCAAGCAACTTTGGAAATTTTATAAGGATGGTAAGCTGGCCGAGTTTGTGAAGAGGGCCCCGGTGAAGAGAACCAGACAGGTAAGGGGGAATGAGGACTCAGATGACGAAGAAGAAGATGAGGTCCGACATGGCCCAAACAACAGACATTGAGGACCTCGGATGAGACCAGCCGGAGGCCTAGAAAGTGGAAGCTGTTAAAAAAAAATGCAGGTACATACGCTTGAAGACACCCCTCAACAGACGAGCCGAACATCCTAGATGTCGTCTCAGTTGAAACTGAGTTGATGGAGGTGGACAACCAACCGGGGAAGATGGAGGTCGTCCAAGCAGATGTACCAGTCCAAGTTGAAGAACCGGTGCCGATGAAAATTGACGAAGGACCATCCGACCCAATCCCTCAGGAGACGAAGGAAACACATGAACCCGCCAACGTTGATTAAGGAAGTAATAACCTTGAACCTTAAGTGGGTTACGAGCCAATGACGAAGCAGAACTAACAGAGGTAGTCATCACCAAGTTGAAGGACCCCTCGACGTCCGATTACAAAGTAAATCAGACTTCGAGTAGGGGGCAGGAAAAAGGCGATGATTGTCGCACTCCGATAAAAAAAAATTGAAGATATGGAAGCTAGTCGGCTAGTAAAGCAAGCAGCTAGATACACGTTGGTGGATGACCAACTATACAAACGTGGATTCTCTCTACCCCTACTCAAATGCTAATCTGAAAAGCATGGGTTCGAGGTGTTAGAAGAAATCTACCAAGGAATCTGTGGGAGTCACGCTGGGGGGCAAGCTTTGACATACAAGACTATCAGACAGGGATACTACTGGCCCACTCTTCGTAAAGACGTTATACTGTTCAAGCTCAGAATCTGCAAGGACTCAAGTCCCAAAATGTTATTATCTAAAGCTCAAGGCAAAGGCCAAAGTGCCCAGATTAGCTAAGGTGACCTTCTTAAAGGATCACTAAGCGCCAACAGCCCAAAAATAAGAAAAAGTTCACAACAGACGATTTAAAATGTCTAAGGCAAGGTTTTTAAAACTCGATCGCCCAAGTGAACAACCAAGCACAACTCGCTGCCCTAAGCGGCGTAAGATGAGCAATTCGTGGTCCCAAGCGACGTAAGACGAACAAATAAGTGCCAAATAAACAAGTACGATTCGCTGCCCGAAGTGGCGTAAGATGAACGATTCGCTTCCGTAAGTGGTATAAGATGAAAAATTGCATACCCATAATAAAAAAAATACGAGCTACTTAAAGATAATAATGTGCGGAACACAAATAGAAGCCAAATTAGAACAGCAAAGTTGGGAGTTCGCCTACACTCGAGCTCTCACCCACATGGGCAAATCAGCTCACCCACACATTAGAAGTATCATGATGTGGACGAGCTGGGGGGCAAATGTTGATAGGCGAACTAAAGCGAACTACTAATGAGGGATTATAAGGATAAATAACTAACATGGAGGAGCTCGTCAGGAGTTGGCCAACATGGAGAAGCTCGTCAGGAGTTGGCCAACATGACGAAGCTCGTCAAGAGTTGGACAACATGGAGAAGCTCATCAGGAGTTGGCCAACATGGAAAAGCTCATCAGGAGTTGACCAACATGACGAAGCTCGTCAGGAGTTGGCCAACATGACGAAGCTCGTCAGGAGTTTGGCCAACATGATGAAGCTGGTCAGGAGTTGGCCAACATGACGAAGCTGGTCAGGAGTTGGCCAACATGGAGAAGCTCGTCAGGAGTTGGCCAACGTGACAAAGCTCGTCAGGAGTTGGCCAACATGACGAAGCTCGTCAAGAGTTGTCCAACATGACGAAGCTCGTCAAGAGTTGGCCAACATGGAGAAGCTCGCCAGGAGCCAGCTTAGCATGAAATAGCCAAGTCACCAGCCTTGACCGAGATTAACACAGGGAAGCTCGGTGAGGTAGGTGAGAACCTCACCCAAGCTTCCTATGGGCTAAAACCAATGGCTAATTGCACCAGGAGAGAGAGTCATAGGCGAGCTTCCTCATTAGGAAAGAAGCTCGCCCCTATCCGAGGAGACCAAGCAAGAGTCCACCACTACATTGTCCCCAAAATAAGCACCAGGCACTGAAGATCGTCCGGAAGCCCACCGAGGTTAGAGGCGATAGGCAACGTGTGTATAGAGGGTAAATAGATATGTAGTAGGACAAAGCTCTGTAAAGGTAGCATTGTGAGGGACTAAGGCGAGGGTTACGAACCTTCGTCAACACCAGAAGCCAAATAGGCTCGCAAGGTGCCACCTCACACTTGCACACCTATAAATAGGTCTCTCTTGTACTCTTCCAAAAATAAAAAGTTCTGATAATACAAAAATACTTTCTCTCTCTAAACTCTCCACTTTCTCTCTCTATCTTATCCCTCAAGAACACAAGATCTTAGATTATTGTTTGGTAGAATTAATACGTTATAACAGCCACATAACAAACACCATTAGTAAATTCTATCAACACAGTAGATGACAGGCGGAATTATTTTAGGAGCAAACTGGTAACAACGACAAAGAAAATCCAGAGTCTGAGATTCAATGATGCACAACTGAATGAAATAAGGAAGACACCATTCTAGCATCTTTTTTATGAAATAAGAAATGCGGATTACGAACGGTACAGATTGATGTGGCATAAAAATAAGGATGATGTGAAGCACATCATTAGCACATTTATCCAACCGTCGGGGGAATTTATGATTGGTGGAGAGAATATGAGAGTTACATCAAGAGATATACAGCTGATATTCGGTATGATGTGTGGGATGACTCATATACTCCTTAGAATGAAAGATTATGTTTTGCCAGATTGGGTGGATAGGTGTTTTGGATATGAATTGAATTGAGCCAGAGGTGCAAACCTGATGAGTAAGAAGAGTCTTTATTCAAAACTTCAGTCAGTTATGCAGCAGAATGATGTGAGAAGCCATGGGGATGTAGCCAGGGTACTTCATATGTATTTGATAACAGTTTTACTAACACTAGGAAGGAATACGTCAGTGTCGTGGCATTATACGGTTTACCTGGAGAAACTTGAAGATATCAGAATGTACAACTGGAATGAGGTTGTTGTATTTGTTTTGCTTGGACAATTTTCGGGGAGTAGGAATCTGAAAATTGTAGGGTGGACGATCCTACTGCCTGTAAGTTTAATAGTTTTAAAATTATAACAAAGTGAATAATGTAGATACTGCTAGTGGGTAGTGTATAATAATTTTGCATTATGTATGTAATTGTAGTTCTGGCTTTGCGAGCATACACAACTCATGGATCCTACGTACAGTGGTGCATTCCCGCGCATGTTAAAGTAGGATTTGTCTGAATTAAGCAAAATCCTTTCTGGAGTGAGGCTCCGTAGACTTCAACCAATTGATGTAAATAATTAAGCAATGACTGAGTTTGATCAAGTTTAATGTTCATACGGGTAAATATAATCTGATGGTATTTGATATATTGATAGATGTAAATGGTTTCTTACAATATGCTAGTTTTGTATAGATACACATATTGGTTTTGAAACCAACAGCAGGTGAGAAGGAGGCATCATGGAATTTGGAGAGAATATGAAAGGGACGCAGCGGTGGTGTTATCTCAGATGGTGAGACAGAGAGTGATTCAGAACAGCAAGCACATGGAGCTGACAATTCTGAAGATAATGTCCATACGGACTCTGATTTTTGTGTGTATCCTACCATTCCAATAGGGACACGCTCACCATCTGAAGGGTTGGGGGGAAAGATAAGATAATGAATATAGGAGGAGAATATAGGTGCGACCCAACTAGTAGTGTGACAACCAGAAGTGTTAGGGGGTGCAGGCAGCAATATTTGGGAGTATGAAGGAAAATGAGCCGGGTAGTTCCAAAATAGTGGAGGAAATTTTGCAAGGGAGATCTAGAAATGGGAATATAATGAGTAGAGGGACTGAAAACAGCAATAGGATTCCAGTAGGGGTAGGGGGAAGCTCCAATATGGACCCAAAGAATAAAGATCGTGACATTTCTGCTGATGAATCTGTGTGTAAACTTATTCGTGAAAAAGGAGAACTGGCTGACGAAGTAGCACATTAAAGAACATTGTTGCATGAAAAGGATGTCCGGATAAACCTGTTGACAAAACAGGTATCGGACAATGCGATGGACGCGCATGTAGATGAGCTTGAGAATTGCAAGCGAAAACTGGAAGAATAATTATCGCAAATGAAGATATATGTACAAGAGAGGAAAGACTGGATAAGTACTTTGAGCAAGCAGTTTGAGGACAGAATCATGATGAAAGACAAAGAGGTGGTACAGCTGAAGGAGGAGGTTGCGAAACTTGCAGTTGAGCTGAATGAAAATCAGAGGCAGTTGAATGAGTTGGCAAATCCAACAACGACCTAGGTCCTCGAGGACAAGCGAGTGATGAAGCAGCTAGACATGTTGGCCGAGCTCTCCATCACAAAAAATGAGAAGGCGAAGTTGCAAAGTGAGAATGAAAGCTTGACTGATATGATAAGGACATATGAGCTGGTCGATAGAACTGGTGAAAGTAGCGAAAAAAGTCAATCACCTAAGAATAAGAAGAAGTGAACAAAGAAAGTGTTTGACCCAAGCACAATTACGAGAAGGGTGAAAGCCAGAACAAGAGGTGATGACAGAAGGGCGTTAGAGGTATCACCGCAGATGAATACAGTGGAGATTGTGGCAATACATGAAGGGCAGACAAGGCAAAAGAATATGCATTGGGACATGTCGTTCAACGCAGTGAGCAAGACATCTGATGACATTAAAGTAACCATAGAAGAATGCTGGAAAAGCGGTGG
Organism: Prunella vulgaris; assembly: GCA_026898435.1. Lineage (NCBI taxonomy): Eukaryota > Viridiplantae > Streptophyta > Magnoliopsida > Lamiales > Lamiaceae > Prunella > Prunella vulgaris. The sequence goes on along the minus strand of JAPKLY010000619.1, from coordinate 87,077 downwards.
TGAAGAGTAAGATTTTGTAAAACATAATTAAGGCATTGCATCGTACATGTTGAGTAATTAAATAGACCAGAGACACTATACTAACAATGCAAAGAATCCTGGGTATCCCTTATGTCACAACCATGTTAGGTTGTACTTATATTGATATGTTCTCCTAACAATGACTGTAGATTCATAGCTTAGGGCACTCAGGAGGCAATGATAATTGTATACATTAAGGATATCCTAGGGATATTGCATCATGAAAGGTTGTCAACTGGGGTATGTGTATTAATATGTATATTTGATATGCTGGTACTGGGTACAAAAAAATAACCAATATTACAGGTGGTTGATTCATGGGTTGCACTGTTACAATAGAAGTACACTCAGCAACAAACGGGCGGACGTGTGATCATTTTTTCATCATCTTGCTGGGTAATTCTTGTTGGGACATTTATCTGTGTAATTATTATTGGAAAAAGATGTCTTTATATATGAACCACATAAAAAATTATTAGATGTGAAATTAGGCCTTAACTATAAAAAGATCAGAACACAGAAATGATTGATTACAAGTGTTGGTACTGTCATGCTGCAGGAGCTTGTTGCAATAAACAAGAGTATGCGAAGTCAAAGTTTGGTAAAGCTGGTGGACAAGCAGCTGGAGACAGTAGGTATGTTTGATACACTGGTGTTCCCATTGCTAACACAGGATATTCAGTACGCGCCTACAACATTGGGGGACCACTGGACTCTTCTAAAGCTTGATATGAACACGTGCACATGGAGTTTCTTTAACTCAATGATGCCGCGAGCGAAAAATGTGAGACATTTGCATCTAGAGAGAGCAAAGATTTTGGTAAGAGCGAACAAGAAACAGTTTATTTGTGTAATTTGTCTGTATTGTATATGGTGATTGAGAACAGTTTAGCTGAAACCACAATTTAATTTATGTTTGTTTCAGATTGATTACGTTGTGTAGCGCGTAAGTCCAAATACTGAGCAATCACCTGCGAAGCACAAGTGTTGTGCACCAGCAACGCAAAGCTAGTCGTTGTACCATGCTTACAGCAGGATCCAGAAATTTTAGACTATGGTGTAATTGTGTGCTTCAATATAGAGTCGGAGATGATACAGAAACACACAAGTAAGAAGAATTTCACAAAGAACACGTCTGGCGACTATCGGAAGCGAATGGTTGAATGGTTTATTGGTCCGGAGAGCATTGAGTTGTGAGGTGTGGGGATAGAGCATTTTCTGGTATGCAGGGGAAATCGTTTAAGTTTTATTTGAAAGGCGAATAACGCCTTCCCAAGTTGTATTATGTGATAGTATGAAGTAGTGATTGTGGACTATGAGTAGTTGTAAATTTGATTGTGGTGCTTAACTGCATGAGTTTGTGACCAAGTGTGGTGAATGTACACAACATTCTGGGTTGGAAATTTTGTGTGTACTTGTAAGTGTTTGGTAGGAGTCTATGGTTCACGGTACAAGTGTGGTGGGGTGTAGTGTAGCGTCTGCATGTACTTATTACTACTACTACTGTGTATTAATGAATTTATCTGTGTACAACTTTGGATATGATTGTACTTGAATAGAATTCCAACTTGTGTACACTTGTTTAATGAAGTGCATAAGCTAACGCGGCGGTGCACACACATGTGTACGACAGTATTCTACTGTGTATTTGATGTAATTTTGCATTATATGTGACTGTAAAGCTGTGGAATCGGTGTGTTTGTATGTTTTAATGTATAGATATGCGTGTGTACTAGTTGACTTGTTACACCTGAAGTATATGTAGATCAGAGTATAACGTAATGTATTGACTAGTCAATACATAACTTAAGACAAAAGTACACAGAGCGCATATATGAAGTCATGATTGAGTGCTCCCAGTGCTATGAGGTTGATGTATACATAAAACAGGAAATAATATAAACACATTATTGTGAACGATTGTAGAAAAAATTGGAATGAGTATTGAATAACTATTGTCTTTTTTCTTTTTTGTGGGGGTGGGTAATATACTAAGTGAAGTGGATGTGGATATATTGATAAATGCCAGAAGAATATATTTTCTGCTCTTTTCTTAAGTGGGCCCATTACATTAGTAAGGGAACATTCAATAATTGTAAGTTTTATTTATTCCTATCGGTGGGGCATACTTGGGAGTTAACATAATCAAATATAGCAATGAATTCGACGTTTATTTTGGAAAACAAAAATGGGGAGCTTCTCATGCAAAACACATGAGCTAGAAGACATTTATTAAGAACAATACATGCATGGGGCGAATTTATTATGCCACAGTGACATAATTACCAAAATGAAATGGACATGTAGTAAATGCCCTCCTCAATTCTTAATTAAACTTCCAGTTTATTTAAGAATTTTGGCGATTTTATCTCAAAAATTATTTTTTGAGAATTGTTTATCCTCAATTCTGCCCTCCTCAATTCTTAATTAAACTTCCAGTTTAATTTAGAATTTTGGCCATTTTATTATATAATACGCAAATCACTAGATAAATCTGCTAGAGCTGGATCGGTGGGCTCCACCAGTTATTCATTGAATTCAGAAAATGTTTCTCCGTGTGTACACTCAGTGTTTACATCTTCTTTAAAAACAAGTAAATACTTCTTTTACCTTCATCTAGGTGTAATACTTCTTTGGATTATATATGTTCCATGGCTTTGGTAACTGAAAACCATTCTCATCAGTCAATTTGTATGTTCCTCCTTTAAGAACTTGTGTCACCACGTATGGGCCTTCCTAGTTGGGATCCAACTTCCCAGTAGGTTTCAGGGCATCTACTCTGTGTTACACCAGGTCTCATTTTCCTTCATCAACTTCGAATTTTGCTCTTCATCGTACATTAGGACTCGATGAGTCTTAATACCCACCTCAGCTGGAATCACTGTTGATGCTCCATACACCAAATTAAAGAGTGATTCCCATATAGCAGTTATGGGACTCGTTCTATAAGCCCACAACACAGGCTCTATCTCTTCAACCTAATATCCTCCAGCTTTGGTCAATATTGTCTTGATTCCATTTACTATAGTACTGTTTGTGACCTCCACTTGGCTATTTGCTTGTGGATGGGCAACTCCGGCAAACCTTTGTTGGATATTCATTTCTGAGCACCAGTTCTGCACTCGAGCTCCCACAAATTGTGTTCCATTGTCTGATATCAGAATCCTGGGTATTCCAAATCTCAAACATATGTTCTTCCATAGGAATTTAATAATGGCAGTCTCATCAATCTTTCTCACTGCCTCTGCTTCCACCCATTTGATAAATTAATCCACAACTACAATCATGTATGCTCGTCCTCCCGATGCTGTTGGGAATTTCCCTACAATGTTAATTCCCCACTAATCAAAGGGGCATGAGGAATACATGGTTCCCAATTCCTCTGCTGGAACACGATGATGGGTTCATGTCGCTGGCACTGATGACACTTCTTTACCAATTCTCGTGCATCCCTTGTCAGGGTCGGCCAATAGTAACCAGCCTTGAGAACCTTTATAGTTGTATCTCTATAACCAGCATGGTTCCCACAGCATCCTTTGTGTATTTCTCTTTACACATATAGTTTCCTTCCTTCTCTGAGAGACCCCTTGAGTGTGGCTGAGAAAACGTTCTTTTGAACAAGTCATCGTCAATTAAGCAATACCTTGCGTAGGCTTTTTTCTTTGCAGGTCCAGATCCTTCTCCAGTCATCAGAAGATGAATGATGGGCAGCCTCCAGTCATTCTCTTCAGTGATGGCATTTATATCCGTGAGACCACTTCTATTTTCATCCGTAAGCAAAGTGATCTTATCTTGTGCTCCCTCTTCTGCAGCACTTGCCAATTTTGCCAATTAATCTGCTTTCCCATTTTTCTCCCTAGGTATTTGTTCAATTCTAAATTCCTCCAACTTCTGTTTCAATTTCTCGGCCAATTCTACATATTTGACCATCATGTTACTCTTCTTCTCATAAACCCTAGAGAGTTGTTGAGTTACTAACTGTGAATCTGAGAAAACAATGGCTCTTCGGACCCCCATCTCCCATAACATTTGCATTCCTCTCAGGAGAGCTTCATACTCTGCCTCATTATTAGACACTTTGAACTTCAATTTTACTGCAAATTGCAACTCTTCTACTGCCGGGGATATTATCATAGTTCCCACTCCATAGCCAGTGGCTGTCGAAGATCCATCCACAAATGTGTTCCACATTTCTGGTTTCTCATCTCTGGTTGTTTCTTGTATAAAGTCTGCAAGGGCCTGCGCTTTGATTGCCGCCCCGGGTTCGAATTCGATGTCATATTTGCCCAACTCTACTGCCCATTTCACCATTCTTCCCGATAAATTAGGCCTACCCATGATTCACCCCATTGGTAAATTAGTCCTTATCAAGACTTTATGCGACAAGAAATACGGCCTTAACATTCGTGCTATTGTCATAACTGCTAGAGCTGATTTTTCGATCTCAGAATATCTTACTTCTTGTCCATGCATCACTTTGCTGATATAGTATATTGATTGGTGTGAAAATTGCTCGAAAATTCTGTGTTTAATTTACTTATTTTGATAGATTTTCGTGCATTATTTACACTAATTTAACAGTTTGAGCTTAATTGTTAGAAAAAGGTATTAATATTACAATTTAATTGAATTTGTGATTTTAATTACTAATTTCTATGTGATTTGCGTGAACAAAAGTTGGCTATAATGGAAAAGTTGATTTCATTTGGTTAACAAACCACACCTAATAACTTTTACCATGACATTCCACCCCACATTTGATTTGATTTTATCCGTGTTTGTGTAGAGATTGACAGCTATTATCCCCACAATTCTTCAACACATTGACCAAGAGACGTGGACACAATTGCAACCACATATGCACAATTTCTATGGTTGAAAGCAGCTTCGGAATCACTGCTCCTCTGTTGCAATCACATCCGCCATGGCTCACACCACAGTACACTTCAACCGCCTCTCACACCTCGCTGCAAAATCTCTCCGCTTACAGCCTTCCGTCGCACTCACAGCCATTAATCTCGCCTCCACTTCGCTGCCGTCCTTCGCCGAGCAGCGCCCATCTCTGCTTCTGGATTCCGAATCCCGACTGCAATACTGCCCGAATGCCGGACTCACAGCCTGAAGCTCGCTATCCCGGAATCGCATCGACGCCTACAGCTGTTACCAACACTGCCGTCGCTCACACCCACTGCTGGAACCGCCTTGCCCAACGCGCCAATCGAAGACCTGCTCCATTCGTCTTCCTCGTCGCACAACTCCGCTCCACTTGACTACGCCCACGCTGAAAACCTTCTCACCGGCCGCCGCCGCCGCAGCCTGATTTCCTCCGTCGCACCTCGACGCCACCGCCGTCACTCGCCGGAAATGCAAAACCATAGACGCGCCTCGCCTCAACTCCGTTCCGTCGCGTTGAAGCAGCCGCTTCACATAACCGTCGAACCTGAACACAGCCTCCATAACCGCCTCTTCTTGTTGCTGGTATTGAGAAAGATTGGGCCAAGATTTATTTGCTTTTATGTTATAGCCCATCTTTAATATAATTAGGCCCATTTTGAGGATATATTGCGTGAGATATATAAGGAATAGAAGATGTTAAACGGGCTGACCCTAACCCTACAGGGCCTGTCCTTTAGGGCTCCGGGCCTAAACGGTCCCGGGCCTTAGCGGTTCATCCTTAACGGACCACTATATGCTCGGACTTAACCCTAACCCTAGCGGTCCGCGGGCTAAACGGGTTCGGGGTAAAAAAAATTTACAAATTTAAAATTTAATATAAAATAAAACTAATGATTTAATAACTAAAGTTCACACATCCCTAAAAATTTTGAATTAATTGAGATCTAATTTATTTACTTATTTTTTATTTTAATCTGTAGTTAAGTTATTAGTTAATAATGAATTAGTAATTAATAATTAATAAAAATATAATTAATAAAGTTTACAATTATGTAACACAAGTGAGGAGAAATCAGGCCAGCCCACACCCACAGTACACAGGCCCACGGCCCACACCTCCAGAGCCCACAATCACATTCCAATTTAATTAACTTATACTATATATTAATTATTTAATTTAATTAAAAAAATCGGGCTAGCCCGTTTAGCCCGCGGGCTAACCGGTCCGGGTAAAAAAGGTCCGGTTTTATACGGGCCGCCATATGCTCGGACCTAACCCTGTAAAAAACCGGGTTAAACGGGCAGGCCCGCCAGCCCTGGGCCCGTTTAACATATCTAATTAGGATTCATATTTAGGGGATATTCAGAGTTTTAGAGAGAACGGAGACGAAAAAATCTTATTCAGATTCATTTTTTTTCGTTCAGCAGGTTTACATAGTGAATTAGGGCTTGCACTTGAGATAGATTTTATTGTTTTTCTTTGTGGTTTTCTTCAACGCTGCTACGGTGATATCTTTTACTTTATTCTTATAATTTTAGTTTTTAATTTATGGCTTTAGCAATCATTGTCTCAATTGTTTATTTTATTTGCTTTCTAGGATTAGATATGAACTAAATTCTTAATACTTCGAATATGTGAAACTAGGAGGAACCTATTCGGGGTAGGAAGATAGATATGTTATGATTTTAACTCCGTGATTTATATTTCAAGGTTGTGTTTTGTTGAGTAAAAGTTGCATGCAATATTCTTTAAGCTTGATTGTGTTTATTTAATTAATGCCTACGACCATTGGGTGTATTAAGTATCACAAGAAAAGTATGGGTGAGTATGTGGATTTTGAATCAAATCAGTACTTAGATATCCGACCAAGAGTCTAGGTGCTTAGATTAACCGACCTTGAACACTGTTGTCTATGATAGTGAGAGGCGAATAAATTAGACTTAGTACCCATGTTGGAACGGACTAATTAATTCACTACCCTAGGATATTTAATTTGTCTTGAGGACTCAAATGAGGGCTCTGGAGGGACTCAACCTGATGGGGAGATGATAGACAATAAGGTAGTTATTTTGTCTATAAAATAATTGCATACAATAGTGGCAGCTCTATATAAGTGAATTAGAATCCATAGTGTGTTTGTCGAATTGCCTACGAATAGGGGGATACCTAGTGAATCATATTCGGAGTATACTTTCTCACCTTTGCATTAGCAGTTTAAAAGTTAGGTTCTTATTGCTTTGATTTAGTTTAGTAACACTCAAAACCAGTTTCATTAAGTTAGAAATTTAATATTGTTTAGTAGCTAGTGAAGTAGTCTTTATATTTCATTATTAATATAGTTGGATCTTTGTTTGAGTTTAGGAAAACCCCCCATTTGCTATTTCAATTTCTAGTTAGGATTTTTATTTTTCTTTTTAATTCAACAATTAACAAACATTCACTTCTAGTTTACCTCCTGTAGGTTCGATATTACTTGTCTCTATACTTGCTCATACTACACGATCCCTTCCTCTTGAGGGTTTGGATTTTGTTTTATTGCAAAATATTAGTTCAAGTCATAAATCGGCAACTGCTTCCCTCCGTCTTCTTTCAAATGAACTGAACTCAGGACATGTTCTCCAATAGAGAAATATAGATATAGAGTTTCTCCAGGCACTGGTTTAGTAAGTAGAGGCAAACCTTTCAGGTGTTCTTTCAGTTCTTCAAATTCCTTCTGGCATTTCTCATCCCATTCAAATTTTTATCCCTTTCTCAGCACTTTTTAAAAGGGGAGGCTCTTCTCGGTGGCTTTAGAGATCAAGCGGCTCAGAGCAGTAATGCGCCCATTTAGCCTCTGTGTTTCCCTTAAGTTTCTAGGCGGCTGCATATTATGAATTGCTTTCACCTTGGCTTGGTTCACTTCAATGCCCTTAGGGGTTACCATGTACCCTAAGAATTTTCCTGATCAAACTCCAAAAGCACATTTTGCTGGATTTAACCTAATCCGGTATGCTCTGGTCACTCCAAATACCTCCGCCAAATCTGAGGCATGATATTTTGCCTGAAAACTTTTTACTAACATATCGTCCACGTTGACTTCCATATTACGGCCAATCTTCTCCTTAAAAACCAAATCAACCATCCTTTGATAAGTGGCGCCTGCATTCTTCAATCTAAAAGGCATTTTGACATATCCATAAGTGCCACAGGATACTACAAAATAGGCCTTGGGCACATCTTCTCTGTTCATCCAAATCTGATGGTATTCTTGATAAGCATCCATCATGGACAACATCTCACATCCAGAAGTTGAGTCTACCAGTTGATCAATCCTTGGCAAAGGGTAATGATCTTTTGGACAGGCTCTATTTAGATCTCGGAAATCTATGCACATTCTCCATGCTCCAACTCCTTTGGCTACCATGACTGCATTGGATAACCATTCAGGAAATTGTACTTCCTCGATGTGCTTAGCCTTCAGTAATTTCTCCACCTCTTCTCTTATGATTTTGTCTTTATCGTATCCAAATTGCTTTAACCTTTTTTTACAGGTTTGGACCCAGGGTCGATATTCAAGCTATGTAGGGCTACTTCTGGATCAATTCCGATCAGATCCTCTAGTTAAAATGCAAATAAATTTGCATTCCTTCTTAAACACCTAATGTTGGCCTCTGCCACCTCACCTGTTATCTGGGTGCCAATTCTGGTGGTGAACCCTGTCTTGTTAGGAAATAGTTCCACTGGCATAAGTTCTTCCTCAGCCTGAATTTGCATTTCTGGCTCTTCTTCCATCAGTTCAGCTTTATTCATTCACTTTCCTATGGGGTCATCTCCTCTATTTTCACCTGACCGGGTATGTTGGGTTGCTTTTCTTGACTGTCTCCACGTAACACTTCCAAGAGTAGTATTGATCTCCTACCTGCTCAGCTACATCTTCCCCTATCGGGAATTTTAATTTCATGTGGTAAGTAGAAACCACAGCCTGAAAAAGATTCAACGAGGGTCATCCTAAGATCACGTTATAAGACAATGGTGCATCCACCACCAAAATGTTCACCATTTTCACACTGCATAAAGGTGGACTCCCCATTCTCACCTGAAGAGAGACTTGCCCTTTAGGATGAATGGCTCCCCAGTAAATCCATAAAGGGCGGTGTCAACTACCTTTGGCTCTACGTTCAATTTTATTTTCCTTAAGCAATCATAAAAGATGATATCCACAGAGCTGCCTGTATCCACGAAGATTCTGGTTACATCATAACCTCCGATTTTCATGGTTACCACCAGTGCGTCATTATGCGGTCTTTGAAATGAGATCTCATCTTCTTGCCTGGATTGAATACAATGGGCTTTACTTAATTTTCCAACTTCGTGCTCAGCTCTATTCATCTAGAGATGGGCAGATCACACCAATGCTTTTGTTGCTCTGTTGGAGTCTCATTAGCTAGGCCTCCCACTATCATTTGAATGTACCCTCTTTAAGTCCAGGTTCGTCTTTCCTTGGTTCCATTGCTTCTTTTCCTTTCTCTACCGTTTCTTTCCGTTTTTTAGGATAGGTGTTTTTTCTTTCTCTTTCCTATCAAAATCGGCCAGATGCCCTTCTCTAATCAATCTCTCGATTGTATCCTTCATATGTCTGCATTCGTTTGTCTAATGACCATAGTCATTATGAAATATGCAATAGAACTCTAATCTGGGGTTGCGAGGTCCCTTTTTTGCTGAAAAAGGGAACTTAAAGCCTGGGTATTCAGTTACCACCTCCAACATCTCTGATGTTTGTAACACCAGTGGAGTATAAGTGTCGAATCTCTTCTTTCCTTTTTCTTTGATACCCCTTCCTTTCTCTGGTGATGCCACTTTCTTCTTCTCGGCCTCTTTCTTTTTCTCTCCTCCTTTTTCAGCACGACTTACTTCTCTCTTTGCTCCTCTGGCTTCTTTAAAATTTATATACTTATCTGCTCTTTCTTGAAGTTCATCAAACTATGCTAGAGACTTTTTAGCAAAAGATTTGAAAAAATCTCCATCTATCAAGCCTTGGGCTAAGGCATTAGTTTTCACCTCATCTAAGGCAGAGGGTACTTCCAGGGCTGCCTCATTAATCGCGTAATGTAATCTCTTAAACTTTCATGCGGCTTCTGCTTCAGAGACAGCAAGTAGAGTGAGGTCTTAACAATCTTTCTAGCACTGGAGAATCGATACAAGAAAAGACTTCTAAGTTCCTTGAAGGAATGGATAGACTCCGCTGGTAGCTGACTAAACCAATTCTGTGCTGATTTGGTCAAGGTGGTGAGTAACACCCTGCATTTGGTCCAAACTGAAAAAGAAGTCGCTGGAGATGAGAAATATGAAACAGAAGAGAAATAGAAGAGTACAAAACTCAAGACTGAAAAGTAAAACCCTCTTTTGTGGGGAAAAGACAATCGCCCTTCTGCATGTACTTAAGAGACATACACGTGTAGGGCCAAGATGGAGTTATGCGAAAAATCACGATAAGCTGAAAAGTCTAGGAAGACAAATACAATTTTAAAGACTTTTTCTAAAGCCAGAGATAAAACAAATCAATAAAGGAAATATTCCATATAAAAACTCATGAAGAGAACTTTTATTTGAAATAGGGGGGAGTAGTTGATATGGGAAAAGTAAACACTTACCTTTTCTTAGCAAGAAAGATAAATTCCAGTCCGAGTAGAGACAACCTCTTCTCATAATTAGTCTCTGTCAGAGCCTAAGATGGATCAATTTGTAGACAAATAGCTTGCCAAAGCAAGGGAAACTAATATAAAGAAAAGAATGTATAATAAAGGAATGAAACATATTATATTCTTGAAATTAGACTTGAACTAGAAGTCAAAAGTCGGCAGTCAGAACTAAAGAGGAATAAACTTTACCAGATCTGTCTATAGACTGGATGCGATACGAAGATTTGAATAATAAGGTAAAGGATGACGTGGAGATTGAGAATAACCATAATATTCCTTTAGCAAATCAGCATTATAATAGTGGTCCAGAAAAGAATCATGCTGTACTGAAAATACACTAGAGAAAGCCAAATGGCATGAGGAAAGAGGGAAAGAGAATGGTCCCCTCAGAGTGGTCCCAATAATGGTTAGGGTTACCACGGCTAGAAGACTATTTTGCCCCTTAAGGAAAGCAGAAAATATATATGAGAGTACTATTCATTTCCAGAGACACCTTTACCCACATACATATAAAATACACCTTTTTGGTTTATCTTCAACGGATGACTAACTTGGGCATCAGAGGATCAATGTCAGGGGCTCCCCCGGCTTGATTTTGCGTATGTTGTAACGAAGATCTGTTCAGAGCTGGTGGTTTACATTCGAGAGAAGACAAGAAGTCAAAGTTGGAGCTATATTGACTAAGTGCAGGTATCATTTGCTATATTATCATCTGCTTGTAATATTGTTAATGTGAGTGTTTTCCTTACTCACATTAATTTGAGCTTGTGTTGCACCCTTGAAAGCATTTGTAATTGTAGGTATATATAGGTGGTAGAAGGGCTGCCCTCCATTTAGAAAAATTAGTTGATATATGAATTACTTTCTCTTTAGAATTATTCTTTCAATAAAAAATTAGTTGCTCGTGCATCGCACGGGTTTAGTTACTAATGTAGACAAAATTAAAAATTATAATCTTTATATAAGTAAAAACATATTAGGATGCAGAAATTAGGAATTATATATATATATATATATATATATATGTTCAATTTTTGTCTAATTTTACCAACGTACAAGATTCGTATTTAAAATTTACAATTAAATATATTAATATATACAACTAACAAGAGAAGAACGACGATAAGCAGTAGGAAAGAATGTAGGCAATGATGAAAGTGAGTCAATAACACTTATTCTTGATCTATTTTTACTTTTTAATTTATTAATTAAATTGAATGGTAAAATTTTAGAAAAAAATCTGCTTAGCCAATTCGGCAACCTAGATCCGCCTAAACCCACCAAGGCAGCGGCTTATCTCCATATATATTTTTTTAGGAAAATTGATTTTATAGAAATTGGGTCGACCGATGGCCACATACTACAGATAGTCATCTAATCCAAATTCTGCATCCATATTTATTACACACATTGATATAGCACATTCTAGATACAAAATGAACCAAGAAATATAAAATAACATTCAATAATAAAACACAAGAGAAACTAGAAATGGTAATGTTTTAAAATTCAATCATGCAATCAATGTTGATAGAGAAGATCATGATCTGCTATACATGATCCTCCTATCAAAGGACACAATGAAAATTTAAAAAATCTAATAAATAAAACAAAATATTTATTAAACTTTGTTTGTTGAAAAATTAGGTGACATGTCTCCTTAAAACTATTCTTTCGGATATAGAATTTGTTGTCTTTTCGTAATAAGAAACAATTTGATAGAATTATTCACAAATACCAAACACTCTCATAAATAAATAATTATATTTTAATATATATTTATAGGTGAAATTTGATCGTGCATCGCACGGATTTAGTACTAATGTACAACAAATTAATAGTTCTAATGTTCATATAAGAAAAAAATTATAAGGATACCGAAGTTGGAAATTACTATTTGGATGAATTCTAACTAGCTAACCCTAAGTCACCTAGATTTTTTTAATAATTAGATAATAAATAACCTTCAACAATTTTCAATCAAATATGTATATATATATATATGTATGTTCAACTTTTATTCAAATTTACCTACTTAAAAGTCTTATTTATAAATCTTTTCGATTAAAAATTATTTTATATACAACAAACAAGAGAATAACGACAATGAGTGGTAGGCAAGAATGTGGGCAGTAATGAAAGCGAGCCATTAAGACTTACTATTAATCTATTTTACTTTTTAATTTTTTTAGTAAATTGAATAGTAAAAATGTAGAAAAAAATCTACATAGCCGATTCAGCCACCTAGATCCAACTAAACCCACCGAGGCAGCGCCTAATCTCACTATTCTTTTTAAGAAAATTAATTTTGTAGAAAACGAGTCCGCCGATGCCCGCCTAGCGCAGACAGCTGTTTAACCCAATTTCTGCATCCCTAATTATTACACACATTGATATATCACATTTTAGCTACATATAATGAAACAAGAAATACACTTAAAATTACATTCAATAATAAAACACAAGAGAAACTAAAAATGGTAGTGTTTTAAAATTCAATCTTGCAATTAATATAGATGGAGAAGATTAGGATCCTAACTATACATGACGGTCCTATACAGAATAATGACCTTTACATTCCCACAAAGCTAAGGTACGGATCTTTAGCCAAGCCCACAACGTCATCTTTAGCCAAATTCAACCTTTCAATAATCTGATTAATCGACCTCTATACAGAATCCTAAAAAATTATACAGAATCCTTCTATACAAGAGGAGATCTCGGCCTTGATAAAGATCAAGGAGTAGTTGCTTTAAAAGTCAAACTAGTACCTCCATAGCAACCATCTCTTGGAGGCCACCTCTACTTATATTTCCTTCCCCAAACATGCTTCCCATTTATTTTTTATTTTCCTTTGTTTCCCCGCCCTATTATCTCTTCTATTGTCTCCACCGCTGCGGATTTCACAATCATCCTTGCATATAGTACTTGCTCATCATTTCCCACATCTTGAAAGATTAAATCTTCAATGAAATCCCTAGAAGCCATGAAATTTATTTACATACCATCAATGTAGCAAACAATAGTTAAAATTTTAACTAATTAAATCTAAGTAAGTCTTTTGTGCACCAAGTACACCGTGCAAATTAAGTACATTTTTAAAAAGTTATACATAATACTACTGAAAAGTTACACATTTTATTACTGAAAAATATATTTTCAAAATGCCGTATCTCCGGCGATTACTTGATATCATCGTCGTGGTGCTGAAACTCATCGCTCTCCAAGCACATCAAACACAGCCTCATTTCATTGGCAAGTGTGTAAAGCAAAAGCAGGAGAAGAGAGAGCAATCGTTTGATCAGCTTCATGTCTCTGCTTTCTTTCTCTACCCAAATCTAGAAATCCAAAGTGTGTTTTCAAATTAAAGTTGTAATGTGGTTTTTCACTGTTCATCTCTAATTTTTGGCATATTGGCAGCTTCTTTTCTGATTTGGGCAGATGGTAAGATTTGCCCTTATTTGATAGGATCCCCCTATCAAAGGACACAATGAAAATAATATTTAAAAAACTCTTATAAGTAAAACGAAATAATTATTACTTTTTTTAGAAAAATTAGTTGATATATCTCTTTGAAATTATTCTTTTAAGTTTTTCCCTAATAAGAAACAATTGAATAGAATTACTAACAAATACCAAACACTCTCATAAATAAATAAATTTTAGGGAAAATAGTTTTTTTCGTCCATTATCTTTAGTCTTAGTCTTGTATACACCAGGTGCACCATGCAACTCAAGTGTATTTTTAAAAAATTACATCATTTACTTTTGAAAGTCACTGTGTTATTACTGAAAAAGGAATTTTAAAAATATACTTTTCAACAATAACATATTTGACATTTCAATAGTATTTTATGTAACTTTTCAAAAATGCACATAAGTTGCACGAGACACTTAGTGCACAAGAGACTTACTCTAATCTTTAATCTGTTATGATTTTGATCCTCAAACTATTAGAATTTGATTTTGGTCATTTATTTTTTGAAAAGGACAAATTTTTTTAAAAGACAAAGGATAAATATCAAAATTTTTATAAAGATAAAAGAAGAAAATAAATTTTTTTCGAAAGATAAAGTACAAAAATCAAAATTTTAAAGATAAAGGAGTAGAATTAAATTCCATTAGTTAGAGGATCAAAACCGTAATAGGTGAAAGATAAAGGATGAAAAAAATTATTTTTCTATATTTTAATATAAATTAATAGGTGCAATTTGATCATTCATCGCACGAATTTATAAGTTACTAATTCACACAAAATTTAAAGTTCTAATCTTTATACAAGTAAAAACATATTAGGGTGCAAAAGTTGGAAATTACAAATCGGGCAGATTCTAACTGCCCAACTCCTAGGTTGCCTTTTTTTTTTTTTTAAATATTATATAATAAATATCCTTCAATAATTTTCAATCAAATAAATAAATATATATATATGTTTATGATCAAAATTTGTCCAAATTTACCTACTTACAAAACTTATATATAAATCTTTACAATTAAATATATTTATATATACAACAAATAAGAGAACAACGATGATGAGCGGTAGTCAAGAATGTGGGCACTAAACAAAGCGAGTCATTAAGACTTATTCTTGATCTATTTTTACTTTTAAATTTTTTTAGTAAATCGAACAATAAAAATGTAGAAAAAAATCTGCTTAGCAGAATTGGCCACGTAAACCCACCGATGCGGCGCCTAATCTCCAATTTTTTTTTAAAGAAAACAAATTTTGTAGAATATGGGTCAATTGATGGCCGCGTAGCGCAGATAGGGGTTTAACCCAATTTCTGCATCCATAATTATTACACACATTTAACGACCACCTCTTCGAGGCGACCTTGACTCATATTTCCTTGCCCAGACATGCTTCCCATTTATTTTGTATTTTGCTTTGTTTCCCCGCCCTACTATATCTTCTATTATCCCAA
The DNA here is from genome assembly GCA_026898435.1 of Prunella vulgaris. NCBI lineage: Eukaryota > Viridiplantae > Streptophyta > Magnoliopsida > Lamiales > Lamiaceae > Prunella > Prunella vulgaris. The sequence continues at coordinate 71,553 of JAPKLY010000619.1, read as the reverse complement.
CCTTTGCTGACTTCACCACCATTCTCGCGTATGGTACTTGCTCGTCGTTTTCCACATCTTGAAAGATTAAATCCTCAATGAAATCCCCAAATGCCCTGATATTTATTTACATATCATCAATGTAACAAAAAATGGAGAGAATTATTTTTTGAATCAATATGCAAATGCCCCAACTTTAACAAATTAAATCTTACCTGGTGAAGTAGCCTTTAACCTCTTCTTCAGCAATGGGGTACCCCTTGGAAAAAGTTAAGAAAATGGTCCGATCATTCAAGGGCAAATTTAGAGGGACTACATTTTCTTCCCTTCTCACATTTAGGCTCAACGTGCCTCCAATGTTGTGGCGTTGTGTCACCGCCACGTCAAATGTCGGAAAATCCCCAATGTGAATGGGCAGCTGTCCCATAGCCGAAGTCATGTGGATTGAGCCACCTGCTACGGCGGAATGAAGAGGCAAGAATGGCGCATTGAGGTGATGAGTGTTCACCACGCGCCGGGAAATATCACGAAAAGCCCTTATGCAGATGGTTTCCATGATTTCGGCGACACTCCGTGACACCACATCTCTGTTTTCATGGAAGTACCGAAGGTCAAAACTCGAGGAAGGCCATATCTCTGGCAATAACTGGATGTCGCTGTCGTGGTGCTGAAACTCATTGCTTTCAAAGCTCATCAAACACAACCTCGTCTCATCAGCAAGTTCGTTCAGCAAAAGCAGAGGAAGAGAGAGCAATCGCTTGATAAGCTTCATGTCTCTACTTTCTCTCTCTAGCCAAATCCAGAAAGCCATGACTTTCATGGACTCGGCCCGGGCCCGACCCAGGTTTAGCACCAATCGGGCGTAGAGCTCTCTATCTATCGTGTGGAAGTGGTTGAATTCTTCGTCGCTAACACTTTCTAAAGGGAAAGGAGTATGTGTTGAGTCCATTTCTGAGCTTGTATTGCAGACCTGCAGCATTTGCAATTGTAGGTATATATAGGTGGTCGGAAGGCTGCCCTCCATTTTTTTTATTTCTTGTAAATTTTAGAGAGAAAGAAATACATAATGAGCTTAATATTAATTTGTGGGACCTATGATGATAAGAGAGATGCATATACGATGTCTATCCCTATTCTAAATTTACGCAAAAATTGTGCAAAAAGTTAGAGAGGATCATTATCAGCGTCATATTCATTAATGACAATTTTCCATTTCATTCACGATGATTCAATGCAAATTTGAAAAGTTGGTGGCCTTTTTGTCATTTTTTATTGATGATAAGCTATTCTGTTACTCGTTCTGATCCCAAAGACTCAGTACATTTTTAAAAAAAGATATGTAATGAGTAAAGTATTGAAAATGATATGTAGAGTTATATTATTAAAGTAGTGAACTTAGTTGAATTGAGTGTAAAAAGTAATGATATTTTGTTTAAATATGCTTATAAAAAGTATCTGAAGATTGATGAAAAAGAAATTATGCATGATTGAATTCGTGGTCGCTAAAACTTTCGTTGAGCTAAGGCTTTCCATTTTTTAGCTTATGTTGCAGGCATTTGTAATTGTAGGTATATATAGGTGTTAAGAGGGCTGCCCTCCTTCTTGTAAATTTTAGAGAGGTGGAAATACATAATGAGCTTAATATGAATTTATGGAACCTATGATGATAAGAGAGACGTATATACTATGTCTATCCCTTCTCTAAATTTACACATATATTATGCAAAAAGTTAGAAAGGATCATATCGGCATTATATTCATTAATAAAAAATTTCCATTTCAGTCATGATGGTTCAATGCAAGTTTGAAAAGTTGGTGGTCTTGTTGTCGTTTATGTGTGATGATGAACTATTTTGTTACTCATTCTGATCCAAAGACTCTGCACACTTTTAAAAAAAGATATGTAATGAGTAAATATTGAAAGTGATGTGTAGAGTTATATTTTGTTTGAGAGTAAGTCTCTTGTGCATCTGGTGTACGGTGCACTCACTTAACAGTTGAGGATATTTACACTGTAAAGTCTGGATTAATTATACAGAAAAATTTACACTATTACCAATTTTTAGAATAATCGATGTATACTTTTCTGGATAAACTATAAAAAATGGTTGTGTATACGTAACATATGTGTCTAGATTTTTCGTTATACATAATGTTCAAAACTCTACCGATGGCAGCTAGACAGTCACAGTGTACCATGACAGATGGTAATTGTTTGTTCCAACATGAAATATCTTCTAGAAAATTATGAAGCCATTCGGCCTCTTAACTAGCTTGATCTAAAGCAATGAATTCTGATTCCATGGTAGAACGGGTTATACAAGTCTATTTTGTAGACTTTCAAGACACATCTGCTCCTCCAATAGTGAATGCATATCCGCTAGTTGAAAATGAGTCTTTTGTGTCAGATATCCAATTAGCATTGCTATATTCTTCAAGTACTGTTGGATACCTTGTGTAATGGAGCCCATAAACAAGGGTATACTTTACATATCGTAAAACCCTCTTAAGAGCCTTCAAGTGCTCTACTCCGGCATTACTTTTGAATCTACTCAACTTGTTCACATAGCATGCAAGATCAGAACGAATACAACTAGTAATGTACTTCGCATTTCCTTTGATCCTTGCATATTCCTGTTGAGCTACTGGATCTCATCTATTTTTCTTCAAGTGAACATTTAGTAAAGAGGTGTTTCAGCAGATGGATCATCAAAGTTATTGAATTTCTTTTAAACGTTCTCGACGTAGTAAGAGTATGTTAAATATATTTCATTTGACATTTTTTTTATTTTTGATTCCCAGAATCACATCTACTATTCTCATGTCAAAATTTCTGCTCAATATGTTTTTCGTATTGACTAAGACATTGTGATTATTACCCATGATCAACATGTCATAAACATATAGACACACAATAATAAATTCTTTCGGTGTATCCTTTATATACACCCATTTGTTACATTCATTACTACGAATTCCATTTGACAGCATAATATTGTCAAATTTCAAGTGCCACTATTTGGGAATTTGTTTGAGTTCATACGGTGATCGAATGAGTTTACAAATCTTTTACTAATTTCCAGGTGCAATGAAACCTTATGGTTGGTCCATATAGATTTTAGCATCTATTTCTCCATTGACAAATGCAGTCTTAACATCCATTTGATGTATTTTGAGATTGTGCAATGTAGCAATTGCAATAAGTACGTGGATGGAGGTTATCCTTGTCATATGTGAATATGTATTAAAGAAGTCATATTCCTCCTTTTATTTAAAACCCATTCTTACCAAATGGGCTTTATACTTCTATATTGATCCATCTATTTTGTATATTTTTTAAGGATCCACTTCAAACCTAAGGTCTTGCAACCTTTAGGGAGGTCTAGTAACTCCCATGTATGGTTATGCAGAATATAGTCATACTCATTATTAATAGCTTCCTTCCAGAACGATGCATCTAGTCTAGACATGGCTTCTTTGATAAACTTTGGTTCATCTTTCTCTAACACCTAAGTGATAAAGTCCGGACCAAATATTTTATCAATTCTTGCTCTTTTAATAGCGTGTTGTTCTTCACTCTATGTTGAGTAGAAGGATCTGCAGTATCATTTCTTTCCTTATGAGTTCTTTTGTTTGAACTCACGCCTTTCTTATTTCTGTAAGTGAAGATGTCTTCAAAGGATATGGTATTCCTTGATTCTATTGTAGTGCCTTCTATCATATCGGGTATCTCTGCTTTGTGAATCAGAAATCTATATGCACTATTGTTAATTTCATATCCTATAAAGATACAATTGACCATTTTAGGGCAAATTCAAACTTGTTTAGGAGTAGGCACTTCAAATTTTTTCAAACACCCCACACTTTTGAGGTATTTGTATGATGATTTACGCTTTTTCCACATTTCATAAGGCATTTGATCTTTAGTTTTATGTGAAATTTTATTCAGAATGTGGTTGGTCGGCTGAATGGCTTTCCTCCACAAGTTTTGTGGTAAACTCGAGCTAATTGTTTTAGCATTCATTATTTCTTTTAGTGTTCTTTCTTTCCGCAACACCATTAAATTGACGTGAGTATGGTGCAGTCATTTGATGTATAATGCATGTTTCAGCACATAACTTTTCAAATGGAGCCACATACTCTCCACATATATCACTGTGAAATTGCTTTAGTCTTTGTGCTCAATTGATTCTCTACTTAATTTTTGTATAATTTGAAATCTTCTACATCATCATCTTTGCTTCACAGTAAATACACATATGAGAATCTAGTATAATCATCAATAAAAGTAATAAAATACTTTTTTCTGCCTCTCGTTTGTACAAATTTTAAATCACATACATCCATGTGAATTATGTCTAGAGGAGATGTGTTCCTTTCAACCGATTTAAATGGTAATTTTGCCATTTTAGCCTCAACACAAATTTTGCATCTTTTGGATGTATCAACATTTTTTATATTAAGTAATTATAAATTTACTAAACACTTTATTGAATTTAAATTAAGATATCCTAATCTAAAATGTCATAAAGAGGAACACTCAGCAATATAAACGGAAGTAGATGCATTCTCATTAATAAAATTTGTGCTTTTATGGCTTACAACCATGACAAATAATTTCAACAAATCTTTATAGATATAACCTCGACCAAGGAACTGCCCACATTTGCTCAATACAACTTTATTAGACTCGAATACAATTTTGAATTGATAACTAACTAATTGTGAGTCTAAGATCAAATTCTCTCAGATATCTGGGACATGCAGCATGTCCTTGAGCTTGAGTTCTTTCTGGAGTGAGCTTCAGTATGACTTCTCCGGTACCAGTTACTTCAGACGAGGCTTGATTTTCCATGAACAAATTTCTCCCATCAGTAGGATAATAATTTGAGAAGGCATTCACCTCATAGCAAACATGGCAGGTGGCTTCAGTGTCCAAATACCATGCTTTTGGATTGTCCACCAGATTGACTTCCAATACCATGTAGGACAGATCCATGTCCGTGACCCCAGCTAGGTTCACGTTAGTCTTTCCTTTCCCCTTGTCTTTGTCTTCTTTCTTAGGAGCACGGCATTCATTAGCCCTATAATTGGCCTTTTCACAGTTGTAGCAATTCTTAGTGAACTGCTTCTTTTCATTGGGGGAAGCATTCTTCCCTTCTTCTTGTCATTAGGCATATGCCTTTTCTTTGATATTCGTCCTTTTTCCATCAGGTTGGCTTTGGCCTCAATGGAAGACTGGCCAGAAGGAACTTTTCCATCCCTCTTACGATTGTCCTCCTCAATTCTGAGATGAACAACCAACTCTTCCACTATCATTTTCTCTCTCTTGTGCTTGAGATAGGACTTAAACTCCCTCCAGGTGGAAGACAGCTTTCAATCAATTACAGTAGCTAACAGAAAGGATTCCGGTAGTAACATTTCCTTTGCAGCTATGTTGTGAAATACAACCTGCATTTTTTGGACTTGTTTGATGACAGACTTATTGTCTTCCATCTTGAAGTCTAACAAATATGCTTCCACGAACTTCTTAGTTCCGGCATCCTCAGTTTTGTACTTTGTCTCTAGAGCAGTCTACAACTGTCTGGCAGAAGGTATTTCACAGAATACTTCGTACATATCATTAACTAATCCACCTAGGACATAGTTACGACACATGTAGTCACCATTAGTCAATGTATCATAAGAGACCCTCTTAGAAAAGTCAATTTTATCCTTTGAAACCATTAGGCACTCCTCAACAAGGTATTTTGCTAAGGACAGTGTGTGAGATAGAAGTGCATCTTCTTCTGCCACCTTTTGAAGTCAGTACCCAAAAGATTTTGGATTTCTCTCCATGCATTATATCAGGCCTTACATGCATTGGTTCAGTGGAGAGATTCACTGATGACCCCACAGGGATAACTGGAAAAGAACTTACAAAGATGGATGATCCACCTATTTGAGTAGTTGGTGTTTTTGCAGCAGCAGTGGTATCGATTGGGTTATCTCCATTCGGATTTGAAGTACTCTGAGGAACCATAGATTTTCCAATATCGGTAGTCAATATAGTATGTTATCATATTTTTTCTTGCAATTGTAATTTCTGGAGTACTGTTAGCAATGATTTTAAAACCGAACCAGACCGGCCGGTTCAACCGGTTGAATCGGGAATGGCCTCAACACCGGTCCGGAACATGCTTAAAAATTGTTTTGGGGGTTGAACCGGATTGAACCGGTCAAAAACCGGTTCAATCGGAAAAACCGCCCGAAATGGTTGAACCGGTTAACGAGAGAAGAGGCAGATTTTTTCGGCAAACCGCCTCGGCGCCCCTAGGCGGGCGAGGCGTGGGAGGAGGCGGCGTGGCCGTGGACGGCAGGGGGTGCATCGCGTGTGGAAGCGCGAAGGTGAGGCTATATGATGTAGCGCACAGGCGTGGGAGGAGGCGGCGGTTGAGGTGGAGGAGGCGGCGTGGCCGTGGACGGCAGGGGGTGCGTCGCGTGTGGCAAGGCGGAGGCGATGCTGTCTGATGTAGCGCACAGGCGTGGGAGGAGGAGGCGGCGGTTGAGGTGGAGGAGACGGCGATGCCTGGCCGCTGAAAATCGGTGAAGGAAGAGAACAAGACTACAAGAGTATAATAGACGGTACAAAGTGGATAAGTGGGTTTCTGAAATTTTAGGTTTTCTGAAATTTTAGGTTTAGAAATAGGTTTAATGGGCCATTTATGAAATTTTGGCCCAACTTTCTAATTTTTTTAAGTAAATAACATTATCAAATTATCTTTAAAAAAAAGAAAAATAATTCTATTGTATTAATTTAATTTTATAAGTGGATATTTATTTTATTTAACATAGAAAATATTAAAAAATAGGTATAAATTATTTTAAGGGTTGAACCGCCGATCCAACCGGTTGGACCGGTTGAACCGTAAACCGGTGCCTTGTCCGGTTTGATCACCGGTCCGGTTATGAAAACACTGACTGTTAGAACAATTTACAGAATTATACTACAACTTAAAGAAAATGAAAACCAGAATCAGAGACAAACCGAGTCAAGGTATGGACCTTTTTTCCGCAAGACAAAATACGTCCTAACTAGTGCTCACAGGATATACGTAACTGTCTCCAAAGGTAAAATGATTTTAACATCTCTATGTTAGTAGCACCACTATACACAGAGAAAAGGCGAACAACAGAAGTGTATGAACTGATTTTCTAAAATGCAGAGAGGGGAGAGAGAGACACGAATTCTGTAATTTTTTAATGCTGAGAATGAGTGTAGGACACTCCTATTATAGATACGGATTGACCACTGTGTTAGGCTTAAGCCCATATCCGAAGGGATTTTTCTCACGATCTTCGTGGGAGGTTAAAACCGCGTCAAATGTGGAACCAACGAAGGCAACAGAGTCCACAAATCTGGACTGCTCTGGAACCTTCAGATGCTGACATGGAGATGATTCGGATCATTGTCTTGGTTGATCCAACGATCAAAATCAGAATCTTATAGGATCACTAACTTAGCAAAGATCCAGACTGAATCTTATCCGGATTGCTAACGTGGAGCATCCAAAGATCCAGACTCGTATATTTGGATCTCTAAAAAGATAGAGAGAGTCAAAGGGTCATCAAAGACCATTTGCCAAGATCCAAGGACCAGGACCTGGTGCAGTCGGTAGCGGTCGTGTGGTTCATGGGATAGAGTCCCCTAAACCATATTGGAATACCATCTTGATCTTCCTTATATACATTAAATTTCTTTACTGTTTTTCAATATGGGACAAATTAAAATACATCTTATTTTAATTTATTTTCACATAATATTCCTCCACATCAGTATTGATATTTTCACTTCAAGAATTAATTTCTCACTCACCATAATTCAGTTTTGAGAATGAAAAATACCACAACAATCTACTCTGCGAGTTAAACGCGTCGATTACACCTAGTCTCATTGAGATTATTATTTTGTCCTCCATTAAATTGGTCAAATAGAGTCGTTAATACTCTTTCAAAATTAAATTCTAATGTTTTTTCTGTGTATTGGCTGCTCGTCGGATAGGTTGAAAATATCAGTATCGATGAAAATATCAAATTCTTAAAGTCGTAAATATATCGATGGATATTCAATATCGATAAATTTAAATAATTATAAGATTTTAATAACAAATGTTTAATAT
>JAPKLY010000619.1:26680-63015 GCA_026898435.1 Prunella vulgaris | reverse complement strand
AAAAATATACTCCATCCGTCCCAAGATTTATTTCATAGATTGTCTTGCACACATATTTAAAAAAAAATGAAGTATGTGAGTGTGAAATAAATAATAAAATATAAAGCGTATTTTATTGACTTTCGTGAGTGTGAGTTGTTTTCTTTTTTGGGGTATGAAAATAGAGTTGAGACGTCCATATAAAAAAAGTGTAAAAATTATCTTAGGACAGAGAGTGTATTATTTTAATTTTTTGTCAAAAACTATCAATATTTTTTTATATTTTTTTGATAATTTTTTATATTTTCTCGATAATTTTTTATATTTTCTCGATATTTTAATATTAGGTTTAATTTATAGAAAAAGTTATTCAATATGAATATTACAAACATTTATGATATTTTTTTTTTGGGAGTTTCAAAAATATTAAGTCTCTTGTACATTAAATGAACCATATAACTTAAGTATATTTTAAAAAATTCACAAAATACTATACTAATAATATATATAATTTTTTAATGCCTTAGTTTTGTATGCACAAGGTGCACCGTGCAACTCAAGTGTATTTTGAAAAGTTACACAAAATACTACTGAAAAGTTACACAAATTATTACTAAAAAGTTTATATTTAATAGTGTAACTTTTAAGTAATAACTTGTGTAACATTTCAGTATTATTTTGTGTAACTTTTTAAAATACATTTAAATTGAACAGTATAACTTGTGCACAAGAGACTTACTTTTTTTTAATAATAAATACTTTTAGTTTTTTAAAATACACTTGAATTGCACTCGGTGCATACAAAAATTGAAGACTACGAAAATCTGGATGTATCGTGATATATCGATTTTCATCCTTGGTCGTGATCTGGCGAACTCCAATAGGCCATACTGCAGGTGATTGTTCCGTTGAGAACCAAGAGACTCGGCTTAGAAACATGAGATTTTGATTCAATCGATTTTCATCTTTTTTCCTTTCTTCCTCCAATCTCTCACGCATAAATGTCTCGTGGCAGCAGTTTTCTGTTAAAAAACGGGGTCGTTCTCCTTCAGTTGCAGATTTTCTTGAAGGTCAACCAGGTGAGTTGAAGTTCCCTTACTTGACGAATAGAAACATAAAAGGAATCATGATTAAGAAACTCTGATGGATTGATTCAAAATTAACGTTGTGTATGTTAGGTGCGTATACAACCACTCGTACTCATAACAATGGGTCAGAGATAGACATCTGCTTAGGATATTGAATTCCTTCTGGCTCCATTTGGATGGGTAGATTTGGAATTCGTGAATTTCACACACAAATATTTATTCTCTCAATGGAGAGAGTATTCTGGAAGGCTGTTTGAGAAATTAATATTTTTGTTGTTGAGTGGAATCCTGATTTTTTTTGCGTTTTTGGCTTGAGTATCAACACTTTGTTGAAAGCTTATATGTATGAGTTATATTTAAAGGTATTTTCTGACTCAATATAAAGTCGATCCTTCATTTTTCATTTTAAGGAGAAAGATGGAGATGTTAATATATACTACTGAAGTACAGACTGCTCCCTTGAGAAATTAGAGAATAAGAGGGAGACCATTTCTTTTGCACATATCTTTCATCAAGAATGCTTTTAGCAAGTAATAATAAATTAATGGTAATCATTATTCTCTCATAAATAATCCGATGCCATTGCTTAAAGTCGTGTATGTTCCTGATGGCTCTTCTGTTTGATCGAGGTCGTCGAGCAAGACCTCGTACCAGAGCGCCTACCAGTATAAATCCGATCCTACATCAGGCATACCATCAAAGGGTCTCAAAATTGAGATGACACTGAAGAAGCTATGCTTTTTTCTTGTTTTTTGTTCTTTTCATGTTCTTTTGAGTTGCAATTATAGAGGGAGACTCAAAATGTGGAGCATAAAACAACATTATTTTAAATCAGCAGACATTTTAGATAATTATACGATGTCTTTCATTCTAACATGTAAATAAAATTGGAAATATTACATCCCTTTCTTTATGTTGGGTCATTTTTAAGTAAAAGAGATGGTACGGTACATTGTAGATTTACCAATTTTTCATTAATTAGTTTTTATAATAATAAATGAAGAAAGTAACTGCAATTTTTTTCCCCCACCAACTTGCTCAATGCTTATAGATCAAATAAGGAATTAAAAATTTGTAAGTCTTGTAAAATATTATCATTCACATTTGCTCATATATATAGTAACACAAAATGATTTTACTATCATATAAAATATTGTTCTTTATATATATATATATATTCATTTATTTATAGAATAAATATTTTATATAATATAAAGAATAAAATGTGTGTTACTATAAAAATAAATATTTTTTTTTTTACAAATATATTATTTATTTTTATAGAAATATTTATTTTTTCATATAATAACACATAAAATAATAAACAATGTATTATAGATTATGAATAAATAAGAAACACATATTTATTCTTATAAAAATTCATTTTGTCATTAAAATATAACAAAAATGAGGAGAAAATGTATGTTACAATTAGAGCAAATGTATGTTAGTATCATATAAAATGTTATTATTTTTACATATATTCATTTATTTTTATATAATATAAAGAATAAATGTGTGTTACTAGAAAAATAAATATTAGTTTATCATAAATATATTTTTTATTTTTATAGAAATAATTATTTTTTTCATATAATTATACATATAAAATAGAAAAAAGTGTATTACTACATGATTAAATATACCTAGATTTTAAGGGGATGACGAATAAATAAGACACATATTTATTCTTATAAAAACTCATGTTGTCCTTAAAGTAACATACATTTGCCCATATAGTAACACAAACTGGAGAGCGAATTTGTGTTACAATGAGCAAATGTGTGTTACTATATTAACAAATATTTATTTGTTCTTAGAAAAATATATATTGTACTTATATAACATATATAAGATATTAAAAGTAGGAATGGCAATGGGGCAGGCCGCAGGTCGGGGCAAATACTATAAGATCCAAATCCGCTCCACTCTATGTATGGGTCAGGTCGGATCGATCCATTACGGATCACAGGGCGGGGCATATCGATCCAATCTAAATTAAAATTTTATAATATATAATATAATTTTACATAATTAAAATAAATTTAAGATCTTAAATAAAAAATATATTTATGAATTTATTTTTATCTCTAAGTATGTTGATATCAATTAAAATTTATAGTAAAACATCATAATATATTTTATATTATATTTTATTAGTATATATTGATCTTAAATATATTGGTTAAATTAATTTATTCTTATTTATACTATATATACTAATAAATAATAATATATTTTTTCTATAAATATCATATATATTCAAATTTTAATAATATAAACGGGTCAAACTGAAGCAGGGCAGTGTGATAATGATATTCATACCGCTCTGCCCCACTGCGGATCGCAGGGCGGGGCGATCCATACTGTGTGGGTTCAGGTCGGAGCAGACCAAATTGTCATCCCAAATTAAAAAATGTATTAGTATACTAACAACATATTATCAACATAAATCAATAAAAAGAATAAAAAGAAATTAAGTAACACATGTTTTATTTTTGCAAAAGTACATATTCTATTTATAATTATTTTTAAAGTGTAAAAAATTAAAAAATTGGTAACACATATTTTGCTTTTTAGTAACACACTTTTGTCTATATAATAACATCACCTGAGAGAGAATTTTTAAATTTGTAACATAATATTACTTGAATTTTATTAAATCAATACACCAATTTTAAATAAATAAAAAATAAAATAAATTTAAAAAAAAAAACCATTGAAAATTACTAGTGAAATATGATATGCATAAAAAAATTCTCTTCTTTACCTATGATCTTCTCAAATTACTCTAATCCTCTCTATCATCTTCTATTCACACAGCACGCTAGTGGAGTACACTATCCCATGCGCCTCAACCTTATCATCTAGAACTTATCGGGCAAGGATGACAGCTATTTTCGCTACGCATAACAATGAGAAATATGGCATGCGAGGGCAGTGTTGTCTTTTCTCTTCTTTTTAGTAAGATTTCTACGGCGAAAATTTCTACGCAAGTGTTGCTCTTATATAATTTGTTATATATATTTAAATTATTCTTTAAACTAATAAAATATTAAAATTTAAAATATTAATAAGTTTTTTATTAAATTCATATATTCAACTTTATATCAAAAATAATATAAATAAATATTTTTAAGATAATAAAATTCATATTTTATATATGGAATATGAATGTGAATTAAACTTTAAAATATAATTAATTTGAATAATATAAGATTGCACTGTTGAACTGAATAAAAGATTACACCTTCAATGTGTTTCCTTTTGAATAATTACACAAATCTTTAATTTGACATGTAGTTGAGATATATTGCGAAATAAAGTAGAATATAACGTAATTAAATTAAAAATACAAATTAAGGAGTGTGAAATATATAAATGATGGAGTACTACGTTACATGGTAATAGTTATGATGCATTTGGTAGCTTTGAAAAAGAGATAGCAAACTCTTTTTTCTGGACTTTTCTTATGTTTAGTAGGTCTGTAAAGCTATATGGACGGCCCGTGGCTAAAAAAATCGACCCTTTTTTTTTTCTTATCGTACTGCACTATAGCTCTTCACATATCGTGTCGCACCTCCCCCTTCAATTAGTTCGTGGTTGGTTTAGGGGTTTTAAGTTTTGAAATTTTTATTTTCTCTTTGTCTCTCTTCCCATTGCTCTCACCCCCTTCACTCACGGGAACATCTCCGTCGACGATGGCGAGAATATCAGATAATCAATAGTCGTCTTTGCTCATAGGTCTCCACCCACATTTTCCGTTAACTTTCAAGAATACCATATCCATTGAAAATGACGTTCCGTAACTGCAACTCCATGAACTCGCCGCAGAGAAGAAGGGAACTAACCACTCACAACCACCGTCTCCACCGTTCCTATTCAAAGCTCCCATCAAGTTCTATTCTTGCAATTGCCTGCTGCTGATTTAAAGTTAGAATCTGACCCCTCAAACCATGCCATCAATTACAGCAAATTGTTGTATTAATGTCCTAGAAGACAATCATTTATTAGGACATCGTACTTGATCGTTATTCAGTATCTTGTTACTGACTTTGTTTAATAATATTTGGCATTGCACTATATTGAATATTGTGTTTTGATTGTTTGCACGATTATTCATATTTGTGTTCCCATGAATTTATGTCATCATTAAGAATGTGAGATCTTAGATGACCAAGACATGGTTCTTAAAATAGCTCCAATCAATGATTATCGAGAATGAGATATCGATGATGCGATTGAGATTGGTGTGCAATCTGCATCATACTCTTAGAGAGTGTAGTGGTTCTCACAACTACGAGATACTAGGTATCTCATGATGGATGCACAGATACTTTGTATAGTATTAGCATACCCAACCAAGAAATCATTTGATGTATTTTATTTACGTGTCTACGAAAGTATTGGTTTGTGGAGTAATGTAATAGTCCTCTGACTTGAGGTCAATACACACAACATGTACGGAGTGATGAGCTTTTGACCATGACCGACGCTTGCACTCTGAATGGAGTAGATATGGCATGTGTGGAACACATCACGAAGTACATGTGTGTGGTAGTTGAGCCAAGAAAGGATTCATTCCTCAAAATAGATTTAGAGAGAATACTCATCTTCTCATAACTAATTGGATCGTTAGTCATTGGCCAATGCACGTCATATTTGAAATAGTGTTCGAATATGACAACACGATCAATTAGTAAAATGAGATAACATGATTAAGTTAATGGAATAGACACATTATCATATTCTAGACTTAATCAGAGTATTCGTGAATGAAAGGATTGTATCATTTTGAGCTTCACATTACAGGTTGTTGTTGTATCCTCACAATGTACCTCATATGTCGAGATTGTCTGGTTTATTTTCTAGGGTTCGACTAGTCGCTTGACATAAGAGGGCCTATGGGTCACACAAAATGTGATCCTCATTTACGAATTAAAATGGTTTGATTAAATGATTCGATTTGATCATAAATATTTAATCAAATGAGAACTATGATAATTCTATTGGATAGAATAATTAATATTTAATTAAATATGATTTAATTAAATTAAATAATATATTATATTAATATATTAGATATAATATAATATATATAGTAAATAATCTATTTAATATCATTATTAATTATGGCTTGGCCATAAATTAAATAGGTTATCATAATAATGGGCTTTATAGCCTATTAATTATTGTATTACTATATATATATAAATAAGTTATTAGACTTATTTTAATACATTAATTATCACAGTAAAACCCTAGTTCTCCAAAAAACCTAAAAGATAACTTCCGCTGAAAGTTTCCTAGCACACTTTTGAGAAGTTGATTGCTGCAATTGATGCGGTTTCGTGAACGAAGGATCACGTGGATACCATAGTAGAGGATTCACGCAAATAATTTTGTAAGATATTCGTTTATCCCTTGATTATTTTGATATACAACTTACTGATTCCGTGTTGGGGAATCTTTTTATTTCAGCTGCTATCTGATGTTTTGTGCCTAGATGTCACTATTTCCCAACAGTGGTATCAGAGCTAGGCTTTGATAATTAGTTGTATATCAATTATATGTGTTTTTGTAGATAGAATACTGTGCATATATTATTTAGCCCTATAATTTTGATTTTAGAAATCAAATACTCGATGATATTTTTCTGGAAAATCAATCTGTTTGTAAACTGGTAACTGTTACATTTATTAATCGTTTATGTTTTCAGAAAACATTATAGTGAATTGATTTTGTAACCAGTATTAGTTGCCAAAAATTTTCTGCAAATTGAATTTTTAAATTGGGATCGACGGTTTTGGACTTGCTGGGCGAGTCATCGACGATTTGTGGCCGTTTCGACGGTGAATCGACGGCCCACGCCAATTTGTCCCTTGGTATCGAGGTGGCTGAAATCTGGTGGCGATAACGAGCGGCGTGGCCGCAATTTTGCCGACCGACTGATCGTCACCTCAGATCGATTTTCTACACCAGCGGCATCGCGTTGCGTCCCTGTGCCATTGCGACCCGTTGCGTGCCTGTGCCTGTGTAAAATTGAATGTAGGTTGCGCCTCGCCAGACACCCACTACCGCCAGTTCGGCCGTTCGATGACGATTATGGCATGGAAAGGAGGTCGATCGCTGCAGTGACGCTGTGGCGAACGCGCCTTGTAGCTATTCGACGGCCGATCGTCTGTGGCGTTGGATGAATTGAATCATCCCGTATCGTCAAAGCGATGGGATTCATTGCACGTCAGGCGGTGACACCGGGCGGCTGCGTCAGTCGCGGAGGTCTGAGCCGCGGTGTGATAACACGACGCTAGGTGTCGTCTTTGCGTCTGTGTGCCATCCTCTGGCGTCTGCGTAATGGGCTCGGCGGTCGGTGTGAAAACTGGGCGTCACCAGTTATGAGACCGCTGGAAGCGACGCCTCCCAGTATGCGTGTGTGCGTGATTGGCTGCACCTGGCGTTAATGACCTAGGGGCCTGGGTTGAGAATTTGATTCTCCCCAGGCCCTTCTTTACAAACCTTTCTAAAATTGCAAATATGTCCCTCATTAATTTTGTTTTAAATAAATAGAAAAGGCTTGTTTGGCCAATTCAAATTGTAAATTATTAATTTTTAATTAAGGGGTTTGGCAAATGAAGTTTTGATATTTTGATAAAAATATTTATTGGGCAGAATAATATTTGAAAATTTTTAGAAATTAATCCAAAAGTTTAGAACTTGTTGGTAATTCTAAAATTTGCAATATTTATCTACGAATATTCATGACTTTGCACATTTATTTGATTTATGTGCTATGTGATAATTAAATGTTTTATCATGTTATTTATTTTAATAATAAAGAATGAAAATTGGATTAATTGCTTTACTTGCATAACTATTATGTGAATTAATTTTATATTAATAGTTATACCGCTATATTGTCCGGGTAGGCGGCACCCAATATTTGTCGACCGTAAATTATGTTTGGGTAGACGGCACCCAATATTTGTTATATCGTAATTTATGTTTGGGTAGACGGCGCCCAATCTTTGCTCCTTTTGAATGAGTATGATTGATCGGATCTTGTTTAAGCAATTAAATACCCCGCCTTAAAATGTTCCTCAAACAATTATGGTTATCATTTAGAATGCATGACATCTTCCATCATAATTAAAGGTTAAACCAAGGATTTCATTCCAAGAGTATTTAAAACCCAAGTCTTTTGCTCGGAATTACATCTGTTGGAATTTTTATAGGGACACGAAGTGTCGCCGTATGATGGTTGTTAACCACCTAAGTTGTTTCACCAGCCCAAGCAGGGGAACTATGAGAGGATGTCAATCAGACTAGGTTCGATAAACTAGGAATTGTAGATATTATTACAATTGGTTTTGACACCTACCAGTTATACTATCGCAGTAATCAGCCCAAGCAGGTGCTGTGGTAATAGTAACGTGGATCCTAGTCCATTATAATTTATATTAGATATAAATCCGTACTCTTCCGATGAGGTCGTTGAGTATGTGAAAATAATGGAGACAAAATAAATTAAAAGCCATATTTATTTTGATTGCTGAATATCGATCATAGGAATTATGTGTTTTAATTCCCATCCTTTTTATTTCTTTATTTCTCTAGGTTGAAATGAATAATCTATCATTGAGATTTGTTCTGGAAACAAACAAACTGGTTGGACCAAATTTTCTGGATTGGAAACGCAACATGGGTTTGGTGCTGAGACAGGAAAAGATTGAGTACGTACTGGACACGCCAATCCCCAAAACCCCAGAAGTTGGTTCTTCTCAGTCTGCTACGTTTGACTTTGCAGCTAAAAGAAGCATCAAGAAGATGCAAAACAGGCTCAGTGTATTATGCTGCTTGGGATGAACCCAGAGCTTCAAAGGCAACATGAGAAAATGGATCCCTATGAAATGCTTCAACACCTAAAGGATCTTTTTTACTCTGAATCTCGCTCGGAGAAATATGAGGTCACGAGAGATCTGTTTTGGTGTCGGATGCCTGAAGTGGGAAAGGTTTCACCTCATTCACTGAAGATGATAGGGCTAATCGAGAAACTGGCGTCCCTACACATTAAACTAGGGGACGATGTTTCTGTTTATGCCATTCTTCAGTCACTACCAGATTCATTTTCTAGCTTCATGGTGAACTATAATATGAATCAGACGGTAGTGACAATGCCTAAATTGCATAATATGCTTAAAACTTTTGAAGCTACTACCACTAAGGAAGGGAATGTGCTCATGGTGAGCCCTTCTGCTAAATCTGCTCATAAGGGCAAGAAGAAGCAGAAGAATAAGGCTAAGAAAGGTTCTAAGCCTAATACCTTGAAACCTAAGGGTAGTATTCAAAAGAAAGAGCGGGTTGACAAGGATGTGTGTCTTTACTGCAAAGAGAAAGGACACTGGAAGAGGGACTGCAAGGTTCTGGATGCTGAGTAAAGAGCACTAGGTGCATCTGGAACTGGAACATGTATGTTTGTCATTGAGATAAATATGTCCACTAATAGTTCTGTCTGCTGGGTATTAGATACTGCATGTGGATCTCACATTTGTACGAATGTGCAGGGTCTCGGGGAAAGCAGAGCAGTTAGACCGGGTGAAGTCATCCTACGCGTGGGAAATGGAGCACGAGTTGCTGCAGAACGTGTAGGAACTTATGTTATAGACTTACCTAGTGGTTTTAGATTAGAACTTAATAATTGTTATTTTTTTCCGTCTATTACTAGAAACATTATTTCCATTCCGATGTTAGACATTGAAGGTTTTTCTTTCCATTTTTCTAATAGTAGTTCCTACTTTATGTTGAATGGTATTATTTATGGGAATGCTTCACTTGTAAATGATTTATATTTGTTGAACTATGGACATGAAATTCTTAATGTGCAAAATAAAAGACCTAAACTTAGTAATCGGGAAAACCTCACCTTCTTATGGCACTGTAGACTTGGCCATGCTAATGAGAAAAGAATTGAAAGGTTAAGGAAGTTAGACTACTTAACCCTATTTGACTCTGAGTCTTATGGAAACTGTGAATCTTGTCTCAAAGGTAAAATGGCTAATAAGCCTTTTTCTGGGAAAGGGATACGAGCCAAGGAGGTATTAGAGTTAGTTCATACAGATGTGTATGGACCCCTACCTACTCTAGCAAGAGGTGGTTTTGGATACTTCATCACTTTTACTGATGACTTCTCGAGGTATGGATATGTGTATCTTATGAGACACAAATCTAAGGCTTTTAAGAAGTTTAAGGAGTATAAAGCTGAAATAGAAAACCAACTTGGGAAAAGTATTAAGACTCTTCGATCAAATCGAGGAGGAGAATACCTTAATCATGAGTTCCTGGATTATTTAAAGCTACATGGGGTCCAATCTGAATGGACACCTCCTGGAACACCACATATGAATGGCGTATCTGAAATGAGGAATTGAACCCTGTTAGACATGGTAAGATCCATGATGAGCTTCTCCTCGCTTCCAATATTCTTGTGGGGTTACGCACTCCAAACCTCAATTTACATTCTGAACATGATTCCCTCTAAATCAGTTGAGCGAACACCATACAAGTTATGGTGTGGCAAGAAGCCATCATTCTCACATATTAAGACGTGGGGTTGCCCTGCATATGTGAAAAAGTTGTTCACTGATAAGTTGGAACCCAAAGGTGAAAAGGGTTATTTTGTAGGATATCCTAAGAAAACAAGAGGGTATTATTTCTATCTTCCTGTGAAACAAAAGGTTATAGTTTCTAGACAGGCGACATTCCTTGAAGATGACTACGTCTTTAAGGAACAAGGTCGTAAAATGATAGAACTTAAAGAAATTCAAGAACCACAAATTAACACTGAGGCTGAGAACTTATCGCAGAACCACGATAAAGAATCAGTAGGACCATTCAATGAATCTCATGGTGGAAGTTTATCACTAGGTGATCGTCTACAAGCCAGTGGGAGCATAATTGGAGATATCTCGCATACGCAAGAAACTCCAAATAGATTGAATGAGAATGATATGGATATTGTTCAATCTCCTACTCAAGAGACGCAAGAAAGCATAGCTCTTGAGAATTCTCCAGGTATTGATCAGATCAACACATGAGAACCTCCTCATGTTCAGAATGTACAGTCTCCACAAATGCAACTCCGTAAGTCTACTAGGATACGTCGTCCACCAATCAAGTTTAATCTCCTCTTAGAGGAACACGATAATGTGGAAATTCCGGACAAAGATGATCCTAAAACTTATTCTGAAGCAATATTAGATTAATGATCCAGGGAAGTGGCATGAAGCCATGAAATCTGAAATGGACTCGATGTACGTTAATCAAGTTTGGGACTTGATTGAATTACCTAAAAGGGTTAGACATATTGGCTGCAAATGGGTCTTCAAAAGAAAGACTGATGCAGATGGCAAAGTACAGACCTACAAGGCTAGGTTGGTGGCAAAAGGTTATAGTCAAAGAGAAGGCATTGACTATGATGAAACCTTTTCACCAGTTGCAAAAATCAAGTCCATTCGGATTTTACTTGCAATAGTTGCATACTATGATTATGAAATTTGGCATATGGATGTCAAAACGGTTTTCCTCAATGGAAACACTGATAAGGAAGTGTTTATGACACAGCCGGAAGGTTTTGTATCCAAGTCAAATCCAAATCTAGTGTGCAAGCTTAAGAGGTCCA
Source organism: Prunella vulgaris (assembly GCA_026898435.1). Classification (NCBI taxonomy): domain Eukaryota; kingdom Viridiplantae; phylum Streptophyta; class Magnoliopsida; order Lamiales; family Lamiaceae; genus Prunella; species Prunella vulgaris. Next base: position 51,273 of record JAPKLY010000619.1, on the reverse strand, counting down.
TCTACGGACTGAAGCAAGCTTCTAGGAGTTGGAATATCCGCTTTGATGAGGCTATCAAGTCTTTTGATTTCGTCAGAAGTGCGGAAGATCCTTGTGTTTATCGAAAAAGAGATGGAAATGATATTGTTTTCATTATTATATATGTGAATGACATATTAATTTTAGGAAACAACATTCCATTAATGCAATCCGTGAAAGACTGGTTGTCCAAATCCTTCATGATGAAGGACTTGGGTGAAGCTTGCTACATCCTTGGAATAAGGATCTATAGAGATAGATCTAAAAGGATGTTAGGGCTGTCACAATCCACCTACATAGATAAGGTATTGAGGCATTTCTCTATGGAGAACTCTAAGAGAGGTTTTCTGCCTGCAAATCATGGGATCAAGCTTTCAAAGAAGGATTGTCCTTCTAACGAGCCTGAGATCGAGCACATGAAAAATATCCCATACGCCTCGGCTATTGGGTCAATCATGTACGCCATGGCTTGCACTAGACCTAATGTGGCTTACGCTGTCAGTATAACCGGTAGATACCAATAGAATCCGGGTGAACCTCACTGGATTGCTATGAAGAACATTCTAAAGTATCTAAGACGAACTAAGGAATGTTTCTTAGTCTATGGTGGACAACCAGAGCTAGAAGTGACTGGATTCACTGATGCTAGTTTTCGGTTTGATTGTGATGATTACAAATTGCAATCGGGATATGCATTCATACTCAATGGTGGAACAGTGAGCTGGAATAGTTCCAAGTAAGAAACTACTGCAGATTCAACAATCGAAGCTGAGTACATTGCTGCATTAGAAGCCACAAAAGAGGCTGTCTGGATTTTATAGTTCTTGAAAGAACTAGGGGTAGTTCTGAGTGCCAATCGCGCATTAAGATTATATTGCGATAATACTGGTGCGGTTTCACAAGCAAAGGAACCGAGATCTAATAATAGAAACAAGCATGTACTTAGGCGTTATCATTTGATCCGAGAGATCATAGGGAGAGGAGAGATAGAGTTGGAACGAATTCCCACAGAGGACAACCTTGCAGACCCTTTCACTAAGATACTTAGTGTGCATGTACACGCCAGACACTTTGAGAGTCTTGGTGTTAGGCATATGTGTGATTGGCTTTAGGCCAAGTGGGAGATTGTTGTATTTATGTCCTAGAAGACAATCGTTTATTAGGACATCATACTTGACCGTTATTCAGTATCTTGTTATTGACTTTGTTTAATAATATTTGGCATTGCACTATATTGAATATTGTGTTTTGATTGTTTGCACCATTATTCAGATTTGTGTTCCCATGAATTTATGTCGTCATTAAGAATGTGAGATCTTAGATGACCAAGACATGGTTCTTAAAATAGCCAATCAATGATCATCGAGAATGGGATATTGAGGATGCGAATGAGATTGGTGTGCGATCTGCATCATACTCTTAGAGAGTGTAGTGGTTCTCACAACTACGAGATACTAGGTATCTCATGATGGATGGACATATACTTTGTATAGTATTAGCATACCCAACCAAGATATCGTTTGATGTATTTTATTTACGTGTCTACGAAAGTATTGGTTTGTGGAGTAATGTAATAGTCCTCTGACTTGAGGTCAATACACACAACATGTATGGAGTGATGAGCTTTTGACCATGACCGACGCTTGCACTCTGAATGGAGTAGATATGGCATGTTTGAACACATCACGAAGTACATGTGTGTGGTAGTTGAGCCAAGAAAGGATTCATTCCTCAAAATAGATTTAGAGAGAATACTCATCTTCTCATAACTAATTAGATCATTAGTCATTGGCCAATGCACGTCATATTTGAAATAGTGTTCAAATATGACAACATGTTGAATTAGTAAAATGAGATAACATGATTAAGTTAATAGAATAGACACATTATCATATTCTAGACTTAATCAGAGTATTCGTGAATGAAAGAATTGTGTCATTTTGAGCTTCACATTACAGGTTGTTGTTGTATCCTCGCAACGTACCTCACATGTCGAGATTGTCTGGTTTATTGTCTAGGGTTCGATTAAGACCATTAGTTCGACTAATCGCTTGACATATGAGGGCCTATGGGTCACACAAAATGTGATCCTCGTTTATGAATTAAAATAGTTTGATTAAATGATTCGATTTGATTGTAAATATTTAATCAAAGGAGAACTATGATAATTCTATTGGACCGAATAATTAATATTTAATTAAATATGATTTAATTAAATTAGATAATATATTATATTAATATATTAGATATATTATAAATTTATAATATATATATATATATAGTAAATAATCTATTTAATATCATTATTAATTATGGTTGGGCCATAAATTAAATAGGTTATGATAATAATAATGGGCTTAATAGCCCATTAATTATTGTATTACTGTATATATATAAATAAGTTATTAGACTTATTTTAATATATTAATTATCACAATAAAACCCTAGTTCTCCTAAAAACCTAAAAGATACCTTTCGCAGAAAGTTTTCTAGCACACTTTTGAGAAGTTGATTGCTACAATTGTTGAGGTTTCGTGATTGAAGGATCACGTGGATACTATAGTAGAGGATTCACGCAAATGATTTTGTAAGATATTCGTTTATCCCTTGATTAATTTGATATACGACTTACTGATTCCGTGTTGGGGAATCTTTTTATTTCCGCTGCTATCTGATGTTTTGTGCCTAGACGTCACTATTTCCCAACACTCCCAACATCTAGAAATGCCTATAACTGCCACTCACAATCGATGCTAATTCAATCTAATCCACTGGAATTTCGAGCCGACCGCCGTCAGGCCAAAATGGAAACCACACCTCTGTTTTTCACTGTCGTTCATAAATTCAACCGAAACCACCACCGTCTTATCTCTGGAAGCACCGCCAGAAAAGAAAAGAAGAATCAATTTGATGATTCAAGTTCAAGATTATTTTCTTGGACTATATTGTGTCACTCAAACCAAAATATGCCCTACTCTCGATCTGGTGGTGAAGAAAGCATTTTGGAAATGAAATGAAAGAAATGTTTAGAAGAAATGGGTAAAGGGGTAATATTATAAATTTATTTCTTTTGTCATACCTATCAAACAAAATACACGAAAGTTATCTAATAGGTATCCTAAATTACCAAACATGCATGAATAACTTTTCATTTACATATCTACCAAACATCAATAATATTATTTAAACTCATAACTTTTTTTAGGGCTGTCTTGGTTTCTTTTCTCATTAGACCTACAAAACTGATCCTTAGAGTATAATGTTAATATTTTATTATTTTTATGTGTTTTGATGGGAACTTGTGAAGGAAGCTACTATTATAATTTTTTTTATATATGTATATAGATTTAGAGAAAATATACATGAATTGTTCACATTTACTGTTGGGTGGGCAGTTGGCACCCAACAAGAAAAAATGAAGATAGATAGGTGTACGAGGGAGCATGAAATAGTTTCATATATTAGATTTTTTTTTTTTTTTTGTAACTTTAGAATTATTTTTAAAAAAATGCAAAGACAAAACTAGGGAGCTCCTCCTAAAATTACAAAGGATTAATTGCAAAAGAAGTCACGAACTTTATAGTAATAATCAATTATAATATAAGTTTAAAAAAATTTATGGTGTAAATAATTAGAGATACTAATCCTTACGTAGTAGCCGAAATCACTATCAGAGACATATCTGTTGATAACAGATTACCTAATTATCTAATTAAGGCGAGCAACATCTGAATAAAGTGATAGTGGTCCTAATTAATAACTAGATTAAGGGCGAGCAAGTAAGGGTTGAGTGAGGGGTGTAAATGAGTCGAGTCGAGCCGAGTAGTGCTGAGCTCGAACTCGACTCGAAAGCAATACTCGAAGCTCGAAACTCGACTCGAACTCGATCGAGCTTGATTTTTTTAGCTCTTTTATTATTATTTTATTATTTTAATAAAATAAAATATTAAATATATTTTAGCTATTTTTTTGTCTAAAATTCAAGCTCGGCTCGACTCGAGCTCGATAATTATATCTATATATAAAAATTTAATGAAAAAATATTAAATATTATGCAAGCTCGATTACGCTCGAGAGCTACTCGAGTAGCTCGAGCTTGAGCTCGACTCGATTTGGTTCGAGTCGAATTTGATCTTTTTATGAGTCGAGCACGAGTAGATTGCGAGCCGGCTTGACTCATTTACACCCCTAGTTGAGTCAGCAAGCCAATGAGGCCAAGATAAAGTTGTTCGTCACCTTGCTCGCCACCTATGACCAAGTACAAAATAATTGAAAGCTATTCGTCCATCAATCCACTTTTACTTGTTAAGAAAAGGTATCCAGGTTGCTTGCCCTATTGCTCGCCACCTAACATACTCCATAACGGTAAGGCAGATGATTGAATCAAGAGAGAGAAGCACACAAAGTTGCTCGCCAAATTGCCCAGGAGGGAGGCGAGCACCACATAGGCCCTCCCTACCAGGGGATATTTATACCAGATGATGTGCCCAAACAGATGAACTCAAAACCAAGTCTTAGCTGCTCGCTAATTAGCGTTTAAATATGCATATATTTTATCTATTTTGTGTACTATAATGTATTTTTTAGCGTATTTATATATAATTTCACATTTTCCAATTAGTTATAAGTATTTTTGTTTTCTATATAAATAAGAGATGTATGTATAATTCAACCTTACCATTATGTCTATTGTATATTGTTGAGGTCTTAAGTGGAGTTATACTTATCCAAATTTTATGATATTGAACACCTAAGACAATGTACTAAATACTTAAGACATTTTAGTGATCCAATTTTACAAGTTTGGATTGTATTTGTACTCAAAAGTGAAGACTCCATTTCTGTCCAATGTTTGGACTCAAAACACATTTTCGTATTTGCACAATATCTGGAGCCTCACTAATCCAATTGAACCAATTCTAGTTTTATTTGATCACTAATTCATTGCTCTACAACTTTTCTTCAGGGCTCAAGTGTTAAAAGCTCCGGCTTCAATGGTCAAAATGACAATCAATGCAAGGGCTTCAGAATTCCGCCATCTCAGGACACATGTTGGGAAACAATTCACCATAATTCACACAAAAGTCCAATTTACACAAGACCAAAGCCATTGGTTAGCCAAGAAATTCATCAAGACACAGTAAAAATATTAAAGGCGTTGATTTTGTGCAAGCTGAGATATCTGCTTTTCAAGAGACCACCATAAATACGCGGAGAAAAACAATCCAGTTTTACCAACTGCACTATTCTGGTCATAACTCACAATTTAGAGATCTGATTTATGAGATCTTAGACTCCTTGGTAAGCTAATACAACGGACTACAACTTTCATTCAGAAGTTAAGATGAAATTCGGACGTCAAGGGCAATTAAATTACTGATCTTTACAGGCCACACTATTTGGAGGCCTATATAAAGAGCCCTTTAGCAACCCTTGAAGGCATCCCATTTTTCTTGTAATCCTTCTATCTTAAGTCTAGTATCTCTCTTAGAAATATGAGTTCTTATTGTATTAGCATGAGTAGCTAAATATTTTACTAGAGTTAGGGATGAAGCTTTAGTAAGGTATTAGTAATGTTTTTGGTTATTCAATAAAGATTATCAAAGTTTCAATCCTTTAGTCATTTGATGAGTTTTTAAGAAAGGTTTTGATGTGTCATTATTTTGATTTGTTGTAGACTTATTGGCACAACAAATGCTTAGTTTTACATGTTAATTATTGATTTTATAAACTTGTTAGAACAACTAAAGGTACTTTTCAAAGTATTATACGTGCTCAATGTTATATCTTTCGATTGAAATCTCTTGATTGTTACATTTTGATTGAGTTATCAAAGATAACCAAGAATAACTCTAGTATCTTCACTTAAAGTGGAATCCCGAAGCTATAATATTTTGTTACTCTATTGAAACCTCTCAACTAGTTTGTATCTTTTTCTTCCAAATCTCCCTGTGGTTCGACACTCGGTTTCCCGAGAAATTTTATTACTTGAAATCAACCTACACTTGGGTACGTAACTCTAAAGGAGCTATCAAGTTTTTGGTGCCGTTGCCGGGGAGGTTTTGCGGAGAACAAATCCATTTGTTGTGAGGTTTATCCTCACGGGTTTGTGAGTTCTTCTCTCTATCTCTTTACTGTATTATATTTATTTGTATGCATAATTGGACTCGTGATATTATAAGTGGTCGTTTAATAAGAGGTTATAACATTAATTTTAGGAATATTGCATCCAGTATGGCCGACAATGAAAGTGTTGATGGAGATAATGTTCAAAACCAAAATGATTTTGAAAGACGCAATAATGAAAATTTGCATGTGCGTTCTATGCGTGAATTTATTGAACCGCAACGAAATTTGGTTCCATCATGCATGGTGTACCCTCAAGATGCAAATAATTTTAGGTTTAAACATGGCATGATTCAATTGCTCCCTAATTATCATGGTTTTGACTCTGAAAATCCTTACTTGCATTTAAAAGAATTTGAAGAAATTTGTGCAACATTTAATGAACCAATGTGTACTCAAGAAGCTATTAAGCTAAAGTTATTTCCTTTTTCTCTTAAAGATAAAGCAAAAACATGGCATAATTCTCTTAAACCAAACTCAATTACATCTTGGCAACAAATTCAAACTGAATTTTTGAAAAAATTCTTCCCAATTAATAAGACGAATGCTTTAAAAAAAAGAAATCAAGAATTTTTTCCAAAAGTGTGATGAGCAATATTTTAAATGTTGGGAACGTTTTAAGGATTAATTAAATGCTTGCCCTCACCATGGTTTTGAAACTTGGAGAACCGTAAGTTTCTTCTATGAAGGTTTAAACGCTGAAACAAAACAATTTGTGGAAATGATGTGTAATGGTGAATTTTTGGATAAAAATCCTGATAATGCACTTGAGTATTTAGACCATCTAGTTGAAAAAACTCAATCTTGGTATAATGAAAATACTTCTGAAGGCTCAATTAGATCTAAGCTTGAAAATTCTAAAGGAAAATATAATTTAAGTCAAGAAGACGATCTAAATGCTAGAATTGAAAGTTTAACTAAACAAGTCGAAAGTTTGCAACTAAAGAAACTGAAGGAAGTCAAATTTGTGCAAAATGATGACATATGTGAAATTTGTGCCATTAATGGACATGTAACTAATGAATGCCCACAAATTCCTATTTTCAAAGAGATGTGTCATGAACAAGTAAATGCATTATCTAATTTTCAAAATTCATATCCATCAGTTTTTTCTGAAACATTGGAAAAATCATCCAAACTTTAAGTGGAAAAATGAAAGTGTGTCACAACCTTTTCCCACCCAGAAAAAGCCCCAACTCCAATTTCACCCAACATAATAAACCACATATAAAAAGCCTTGAAGAAACTTTACAAGCCTTTATGCATAGACAAACAACCATCAACAACCAAACGTCACAAGTCATCAATGATATTAAAAGTACATTATCTACTTTAACTAATTCCTTAAGAACAGTTGAGAAAGGAAAGTTTCCTGCTCAACCTCAACAAAATCCTGCTGGGCAATGTCAAATTTCCTCTGATGCACCAGAAAATGTTAATTTTGTCACCACTTTACGAAGTGGAAAACTAATTGACAAAACAATCAACCTTAAGAAACAGGAAGTTGAGTCAACCCAGACCCCAAATAATGAAGATAAAAATAAAGGAGAAGAAAAACCTATTAAGAAATCATCCACTGCTCATTTTCCTCAAAGATTACACCCAATTAAAAAATTGGACCAAAACTCTGAAATATTTGAGGTTTTGAACAAGTAAAAGTTAACATTCCACTACTAGATGCAATAAAGCAAGTTCCATCTTATGCTAAATTTTTGAAAGATTTGTGTACTGTAAAGAGAAAACTACATGTTCAAAATAAGGCATTTTTAACAGAAAGTGTAAGTTCTATTTTTCAACAAGAAACCCCTCCTAAATACAAAGATCCTGGTTGTCCAACAATATCTTGTATTATTGGGAATACAAAAGTAGAACATGCACTTCTTGTTCTTGGTGTGAGTGTTAACCTTTTACCGTTTTCTGTGTATAAACAACTGGATTTGGGAGAATTAAGGAAAACTACTGTCACACTTCAATTGGCAGATCGTTCTATAAAAATTCCAAGAGGTATAGTAGAGGATGTGTTAGTGCAAATTGATAAATTCTATTTTTCGGTAGATTTTATTGTTTTAGACACATGCCCAGTCTCAAATCCATCATCTCAACATCCAATCATTTTAGGAAGACCATTTCTTGCAACTTCTAATGCTTTAATAAACTGTAGAAATGGTGTTTTAAATCTTTCTTTTGGAAATATGACTTTGGAGTTAAATATTTTTAACATTTCTAAGCAACCACAAAGTAATGATGAGGCTAATGAAATTGATGTAATTGAGACATGTACTCTTGAACAATTGATAACCTTATTTTCTGATCCATTAGAAAATTTGATAAATGATTGTGTCAATGATAACAATTCGGAGTTTGATTCCATTCCTATGATTTCACAATTTTCAAAGCTTAATGAATGGAAACCCAAATTTGAACAATTATCAAAGTCCGAAAAGGCTCCAACCCCGTCAAGCGAGCAACCACCAGTTTTAGAGTTGAAGCCTTTACCATCAAATTTGAAATATGCTTTTTTGGGTGCTAATGATACTTATCCGGTAATAATATCCTCTAAGTTAAGTTGTGATCAAGAGCATAAATTATTAGAGGTATTATAGATTCACAAGCATGCGATAGGGTGGTCTATATCAGATATAAAAGGAATTAGCCCATTAATTTGCACTCATAATATTTATTTAGAGGAAAATGCTAAACCCTCTAGGCAGATGCAACGAAGACTTAACCCTAATATGAAAGAAGTGGTGAGAAATGAAGTTATTAAGCTATTAGACAATGATATTATCTATCCTATCTCTGATAGTAAATGGGTAAGTCCTACTCAAGTTGTGCCTAAGAAATCTGGAGTAACTGTAGTAAAAAATGATAAAAATGAATTGATTCCAACTAGGACTGTTACTGGTTGGCGTGTATGCATTGACTACAGAAAATTAAATTCAATGACAAGAAAATTTCATTTCCTTTGTCTTTTATGGACCAAATTTTGGAAAGAATTGTTGGGCATGAATTTTATTGCTTCCTAGATGGTTATTCAGGGTATAATCAAATTGCAATTGCACTAGAAGATCAGGAAAAAACAACATTTACATGTCCTTTAGGAATGTTTGCATATCGTAGAATGCCATTTGGATTATGTAATACCCCAGCAACATTCCAAAGATGTATGGTAAGTATTTTCAGTGACATGGTTGAACGTTTTCTTGAAGTTTTCATGGACGATTTCTCTGTCTTTGGAAATTCTTTTGATGATTGCTTAATAAACTTGGCTAAAGTCTTAGCTAGATGTGAGGAGAAAAATCTTGTTCTTAACTGGGAAAAATGTCATTTCATGGTAACTGAAGGAATTGTGTTAGGCCACATTATTTCATCAAAAGGAATAGAAGTTGACAGGTCCAAAATTGATCTAATAGCCAACCTACCAACACCAAAATCAGTTAAAGATATTAGATCATTTCTAGGACATGCAGGTTTTTATAGAAGCTTCATAAAAAAATTTAGCACAATTTCAAGACCATTATGCAACCTTTTATTAAAAGATATAGTATTCGAGTGGAATGACTCTTGTGAAAAGACTTTTGTAACACTCAAAGAAATGCTCACTTCTACACCTATTATGCAACCTCCTGATTGGACTCTACCTTTTGAAATTATGTGTGATGTTAGTGATTATGTTGTTGGAGCCTTGTTAGGACAGAGAAAAGATAAGAAACCTTATGTGATATATTATGCAAGTAAAACTCTTAACAGTGCTCACTACTGAAAAAGAATTACTTGCTGTAGTATTTGCACTAGAAAATTTAGATCTTATCTTGTTGGCTCATCTATTGTTGTTTATATTGATCATTCGGCTTTAAAATATCTACTAGCAAAGAAAGATGCAAAGCCAAGATTAATTAGGGGGATACTTTTACTTCAGGAATTTGATATAATAATCAAAGATAAAAAGGGAATGGAAAATGTAGTGGCCGATCACTTATCCAGACTTACATGAGATGAATCTTTCGAGGTAAGCCCCATAAATGACTCTTTTCCTGATGAGCAATTATTCACCGTGTCTAATGGTCCATGGTTTGCGGATATTGCTAAGTTTCTTGCGACAGGTCAAATTCCAATTCATTGGAATGCTCAAGATAAAAAGAATTTTTTTAGGGAAGTAAGAAATTTATTTTGGGATGACACATATCTTTTTAAATATTGTCCTGAACAAATATTAAGAAGATGTGTACCAGATAATGAGATTCAAAGCATAATAAATTTTTCTCACTCTGAAGCTTGTGGGGGGCATTTTTCAACAAGAAACACCGCTGCAAAAATTTTGCAGTGTGGATTTTATTGGCCAACACTTTTCAAGGACACATATGAATTTTGTAAATCTTGTGATCGATGTCAGAGATTAGGGGGCATAAGTCGTAGAAATATGATGCCATTAAATCCTATCCTAACTGTTGAAGTATTTGATTGTTGGGGAATTGATTTTATGGGTCCTTTTAATCCACCATCTTTTGGTTATCAATATATTTTAGTTGGAGTCGACTACGTTTCAAAATAGATTGAGGCAATCCCTTGCAAAAATAATGATCATAAAATTGTTTTAAAATTTTTAAAGGAAAATATTTTTTCAAGATTTGGAATGCCTTGTGCAATTATTAGTGATGGCTGTTCACACTTTTGTAACAAACCTTTTGAGAATTTAATGAAAAAATATGGAATCCATCATAAAGTGTCTACCCCATACCACCCAAACACTAGTGGGCAAGCTGAACTCGCTAATAGGGAAATAAAACATATCTTGGAGAAGACAGTCAACTCAAATCGAAAAAATTGGTCAATCAGGTTAGTAGATGCACTATGGGCTTATCGGACAGCATTCAAAATAATACTTGGTAGTCTCCTTACCGACTTGTCTATGGTAAACCATGTCATTTACCTGTTGAAATAGAACATAAAGCTTTTTGGGCTATTAAAAGGTTTAATTTCAATCTAGAAAAAGCTAGTACTTTAAGAAAATTTCAACTAAATGAATTGGAGGAAATCAGAAATGATGCATATGACAATTCTAGAATTTACAAAGAAAAAATGAAAGTGTTTCATGACAAGCACATTGTCAGGAAAACTTTTGAAATAAGGTAAAAAGTTCTTCTATATAATTCTAGATTACATCTGTTTCCTGGAAAATTGCGCTCAAAATGGTCAGGACCCTTTATTATAAGAACTGTATTTTCAAATGGAGCGGTTGAAATTGAAAATCCAAAAACAGGTGATGTGTTTAAAGTGAATGGACAACGTCTAAAAGCATATCTTGGAAATTTTAGTAAGGAGATTGAGTCAGTATCTCTTACTGACCCGGCTAGTAATATTATGTGAATTTTATTTTTTTGATATAAATGGCGGATTCGGTACTCCGTGACTTCCAAGTCGGTATTTCAGTTACCCTCAAAATTGAATTTTAAAAAAAAAATTCAAAAAAAAAAAATTATATTATATATAACACTCATTTTTAACGGTAAAAATAATGAGTGTATCACCACCACTTATCTTTCCAAACGGTCATGAACCGCTAGTTTTTAAATTTTTTTCAAAAAAAAATTACTCTATAAATACATAATTTTACTCCCATTTCTAAACACCCCTCTTCAAGTTATCATAAACTCAAACAAAATGAGTAAAATATTTCTCTCCATCATCACTCTTGCCTACTTTGTCATGCTTGCTATTTGCTATTTCAATGAAGAAGAAGAAGAATTCGGTGCATTACCTTGGATTGTTGTGGCAATTGCAATGCAATTTATAATGTTAGCTTGGGGAGTAGCATTTTTGTAATTGTAATGTACTTTCTTGTTGTTTAATAAATTTTTTATCTTTCATTTTTGAATAGGTCGACCAAATGGACACTATGGATGCGGCAATTGCTTCTTTAAATAAATGCTTTCCTTGCTTCATTAAAAAGGATTGGATTAAGATATATTATGCTCGATGTGAAAGATTACGATTAATGAAGATTAAAGGAATACCACTTGATCTTCAATGGTTGATTGAAGCAAAGGTTAGAATTGGAGGTGAGTTACCTAATTCAATTATTCCAAGCGTGGTTGGTTTGGGTAGAAGTTCATTTTCTAAAAAACGAAGGGCTAAAAGAATGGGAGTTTGCTATAAATGTGCTAGATGGACGTGTAACACACGTTGTAAAAATATAGGAATGGCTTCCGATAATCGATTAAATAAAATAGATTTCATTATAAATGGACTGAGTAAGGGGTCAGTGGATAACCAATGGACCTCTGAGACGCATTATATTGGAATAGAGCAAAGAGCTTTAGCCGATTTAAGGAATGAATTAATAAAGGAATATGCACATTATCTCGGGAATCTGACGTTAAAAGACCCTGTTTGCCAATTTCTAAGAAAATTGGATGGAAAGCATATCCTCGACTCATAGAAGGCGTTTAAGTCGTTCCTGGACGTAAAACCAGAGGAAGATGTGAGCCACAATCATAACTACTGTCCCCAAGTGGGACCTCAATCTCTTAACTTTCTTTTGACTTTTGTTTCATTTAACAGTATTTCTCGAATCGTATCAGGTACGTTTTCATATATATTTGTCTATATAATTCAGTGTTCAGCTTATCACAACTCGTATCATCATTTCGAAAGTCTAAATATGACAACTTCATCTTCTAAAAAAATAACCTCTATTTGTGTGTTAGGGGGAGCTGGAAATGGTCTTAATAAAGAATTTGCTCGAGTAGCAAATAAGTTAGGTGGTATACTAGCTCGGAGAAATATCAAACTAGTACACGGAGGAGGCACACTTGGCCTGGTAGGTAATGTTGCCTTGGTAGCATCTTGGGGAGGGTCTGAAGTTCAGGGAGTCGTTCACACAGGTTTAAAAAGATTTAATCCTACTACAATTGGTGAGGAAATACAGATTTCATCCTTAATGGACAGAATGCCAAAATTGATAGAAATCTCTGATGCATTCATAGCCCTTCCAGGTGGTATTCTTACTTTGGAAGAAATATTTAACATTGTATGTTGGTCATGTTTAAGTATTCATTCAAAACCTGTGGGACTACTGAATATTAATAGTTATTATGATGGGTTGCTAACTTTTTTGGATCATGTGAAGCAACAAGGTTTTATTGAAGAATCTATACGTCAACTACTTACAGCAGATTCAGATCCAGAATAATAAATATAAAAACTCAATGCCTGTGAGATTAAAAGTTGCCCAATCACGTCTCAGGTACACTGGTTAGGAACTTGACCCAGAAAAAGTCAGGATGATTTAGATTTGCATTTGTGAAAACAAAAACAAAAATTAAAAAAAAAGATAAAAAAAAGAAGCATATATATAGATATGTCTATTTGTGTATTTCAGGTTTATTGCTACAAATTTCTCTGTGGAATTAGGTAATCTCTTCTCTTTTACAATTTCGTCTATTCATCATTGAGGACAATGTGTTGTTTAAATTGGGGGGTGGGGATTAGTTGAGTTCTTTTAAAAAATCCAAAAAAAAATTAAAAAATAAAAAGTTAAAAAAAAAATTAAAAACACTATAAAGATGGCAGAGTAAAGGGGGTAAGAAAATTCACCTTTTCTTTGTACCTTTGAGACGCATCACAACCACGACTTTTTAAATTTACTGATTTATTAATTTTAATATATGTTATTTAACAAACTTGGTACATTTTTTTTTCTATTTTGGTTAAGTACTTTCTAATAGATGTTTATAAGTCATCCTCATTTCACACACACACTGTGACAAAAGATTATGGACTATAATTGAATAATTCTACTAATTTTTCTATTTTACAAATGGTTGCAATTGATTGTTGAAAAAAAATTATTTTAACAAGATTTACACTAGAAAACTGCAACTTTTGTTTAGTGGATATGAACCTACCCTGTGAGAATTTGTGCCTAAATAGCTTGTTTGAGCAATCTTTTATGTGAGATACTCTGTCATGAATTATGTTCTTCAGAACTTGTTTTGAATCTGTATCAGTCACTCTGTATGCATACATAAGAATGATGAAGACAATTAAGACATACCTTTCATTTCCAATAAAACCTACCGAATTTTTCAATGTCTTAGTAAACCCCTTTGAGCCTAAATAAAACCTTTTCTTTTACCACAAAATCATAATTATCAGTTCTCAAAGTGTGAATAAGGTGAATTATTCTTGTGAAGGTGTCAAAAAAAAAGTGATGTTTATTGGAATAATGATGAGGATGGCGAAGGACAGTATTGAAGAGATTTGAAGATGCAAATCAAAGACTAAATATAATTCTTCCTACATTTGGTTGCAGACCACTTTGAGTCAAAATCCAGAGCCGATTTTCTTCATAACTTCACCCTAAGCCTAATTACAACCAAATAAAGTCCTTCTAACTTATGTTGCATGCATTGTTGATTGACTGACGGACGTATAACCAAGTCTATGATAGAAATATTCACGATATAGAGTCTGAGCATAAACACTAGCCACATTGAGAGATGTAAGGCGTGTGAAATCCACTGGCAAAAGCTGTTTATTCTAATAAACTATCTTGTTAAAAACAAAAATATATATATATTTTTTCATCATGAAAGTTGTTAATCATAGTAAAATATCAAGATAATAGAATTATGACGTAAACTCCATACCTTTTGGTCACTTAACTTGAGCACAACAGGGGATGACTATCAAATTGTCTATTTAGATTGTATTGAGCATAAAATAGTTCTAAAATGCAATAGTTTGTTAATTTAGATATATTATAACAAAGAGTTGGTAAGATGCAAATAAAAGCATCATCACAAAATTATGTTACTCTTTCATCACTAGTGACTAGTAATGAGCTGGTTGGAAGTGTGATTAGCGTTTAAATATGCATATATTTTATCAATTTTGTGTATTATTTTGTGTACTATAATGTATTGTTTAGCGTATTTATATATAATTTCACATTTTCCAATTAGTTATAAGTATTTGTGTTTTCTATATAAATAAGAGATGTATGTATAATTCAACCTTACCATTATGTCTATTGTATATTGTTGAGGTCTTAAGTGGAGTTATACTTATCCAAATTTTATGATATTGAACACCTAAGACAATGTACTAAATACTTAAGACATTTTAGTGATCCAATTTTACAAGTTTGGATTGTATTTGTACTCAAAAGTGAAGACTCCATTTCTGTCCAATGTTTGGACTCAAAACACATTTTCGTATTTGCACAATATCTGGAGCCTCACAAATCCAATTGAACCAATTCCAGTTGTATTTGATCACTAACTCGTTTCTCTACAACTTGTCTTCAGGGCTCAAGTGTCAAAAGTTCCGGCTTCAATGGTCAAAATGACAATCAATGCAAGGACTTCAGAATTCCTCCATCTCAGGACACATGTTGGGAAACAATTCACCATAATTCACACAAAAGTCCAATTTACACATGACCAAAGCCATTGGTTAGCCAAGAAATTCATCAAGACACAGTAAAAATATTAAAGGCGTTGATTTTGTGCAAGTTGAGATATCTGCTTTTCAAGAGACCACCATAAATACGCGGAGAAAAAATCCAGTTTTACCAACTTCACTGTTCTGGTCATAACTCACAATCTAGAGATCCGATTTTTGAGATCTTAGACTCCTTGGAAAGATAATACAACGGAATACAACTTTCATTCAGAAGTCAAGATGAAATTCGGACGGAAAGGGCAATTAAATTACTGATCTTTACAGGCCACGTGAATTGTTTGCTAGAGTCTTCATGATTCACTATTTGGAGGCCTATATAAAGAGCCCTTTAACAACCCTTGAAGGCATCCCATTTTCCTTGTAATACTTCTATCTTTAGTCTAGTATCTCTCTTAGAAATATGAGTTCTTATTGTATTAGTATGAGTAGCTAAATATTTTACTAGAGTTAGGGATGAAGCTTTAGTAAGGTATTAGTGATGTTTTTGGTTATTCAATAAAGATTATCAAAGTTTCAATCCTTTAGTCATTTGATGAGTTTTTAAGAAAGGTTTTGATGTGTCATTATTTTGATTTGTTGTAGACTTATTGACACAACAAATGCTTAGTTTTACATGTCAATTATTGATTTTATAAACTTGTAAGAACAACTAAAGATACTTTTCAAAGTATTATACGTGCTCAATGTTATATCTTCCGATTGAAATCTCTTGATTGTTAGATTTCGATTGAGTTATCAAATATAACCAAGAATAACTCTAGTATCTTCACTTAAAGTGGAATCCCGAAGCTCTAGTATTTTGTTACTCTATTGAAACCTCTCAACTAGTTTGTATCTTTTTCTTTCAAATCTCCCTGTGGTTCGAACACTCGGTTTCCCAAGAAATTTTATTACTTGAAATCAACCTACACTTGGGTACGTAACTCTAAAGGAGCTATCACTCGCCCAGAGACCTTTAAGCATCCCAAAAGAAGAAATGAGCAGGCTGAAGGGTAGTTTAGTCTTTACAGGGCTGATAAGTATAGTAGAGCTTAAAAGATGACAAGTTTCAGAACACTTATAATCAATTAGTCTAATTAAGTGACACGTCATTTATGTAAGCCTATTAAAGGGGCAAATGTATCCATTTGTAGGGGGATTCCGACTCATTATATACAAGATATATTTCTACATCCTTTCTCTCTCTATATTTTTCTACATTACAAATTAAATATCTAATCTTGTTTATTGTTTGGAGGATTGTGATCATAAATTAGTCACATATTAATCCTTCTTTGTAAAATCCTCCAACAATATCATATACCACGTTATATATCAAATTTATTGGAGATTTTATAATCTTTTAAATATTTTTAAAATTAAGAATTTCATGCAAATGATTTTTAACGTAACACTCAATATTCCATGACTTATAAGACTTAGAAAGAAAAAATTTGCTAATATGAATCTTGAAGCATTGAAAAGGCCCAAAATACATACTTCTCAAATGATAGGAAGAAAGAGATGTGGAGATCTTGCTGGTCTCTATTTGGTTGGATGTTAAAAAAGGATTGATGTGATATTCTTGATTTAAAAAATATTAATATTTTTTATTTAATTTTTTATGTAAGCTTGTGATGTGTCTTTAGTGATAACTGTGGCGGTAAGTATCATCAAAAAATTTACATCATATAATAAATTGTAATTATAAATTAACTCCTCTATCGAATTATAAACTATAAAAATTCATAATGTAATTGATAAATAAATTATAAAGTTGATTTTTTTTTCAATTACCCATTAAAAGAAGTTTGAATAACATATTATTGATGAGAAGATTAAGGCGTAGAAGATTATGGCGAATCTACCGATTATATAATTCACAAATTTCTCCATCCTACGTGTCACTTCTAAATTTCACTATCTACTATTTCTCTTATTTTTCAAATTTTCATCAATTTGTATTTACGTTTTTTCCTTTTCTTTTCAATCATACATGTTATTTTTTATTTTCACCCGCCAATACTCTACATGCATGTTTCCTCTTTTTTCATCTTTTAAAAAATAGTTAATTATTTCGCTTGACGCCCTCCTTCCATCCTTAATAATATTTAAATTTAAATAAAATAAAATTAATTGTAACCGACTAACCATTTCCACTACAACATTCCACATTTTCAAACATTTTTATTTCTCATTTTAAATAAAAAAAACAAAAATTATTTGTGTAATGTTAATAATTTAAAGTAATAATCCTGACAAATTTTTAAAACTTCTCCCTCCTACGTGTCACTTCTAAATTTTTTTTTTTACGAACACTTCTAAATTTCACTATCTACTATTTTTTTCAAATTTTCATCAATTTGTATTTATGTTTCTTCCTTTTCTTCGTTATCCTACGTGTCATTTTTTATTTTCACCCATATTCTACATGTTTCCTCTTTTTTCATCTTTTAAGAAAAAGTTAATTATTTTGCTTGACGTTTTCCTCCTTCCATCTATAAAAAAAAATCTTAATGATATTTAAATTTAAATAAAATAAAATTATTTAAGTAATGTTAATTTATGTAATGTTAATGATTTAAAATAATTAACCAACTAACTACATCCACTGCAACGTTCCACATTTTTAAATATTTTTATTTCTTATTTTAAATAAAAAAACAAAAATTATTTGTGTAACGTTGATAATTTAAAATAATAATCATGAAATTTTTTTTAAAATTATTTATGTAATGTTATTTGATCGTGTAATCGTGTGGTTGTGTAATTATTTGTTATTTTTTAAAAATTAAAGTTTATAATTTAATTCTAAAATTGTGTAGTTGAAAATGTGAAGATGCTAGTTATTTAAGCCTAAAAATACTCTATTAATTAGATCGTGTAATGTTCCATTCCATTTTAGATAATTGTGTGATATAAAAATAGAAATTGTGTAATATAAAAATAGAAAATGTTGTTATTTATAGGGTATATAGAATAACAAAGCTATGACATTTGTTATTGGTATTGCATATTAATTTGTAAAATTTAATAATTATAATAAAAAAAGAGGTTTGACATATGTATTAAACACCATTCGTGTTAAAAAAAATTATATTTTAAAGTTGTACATTTGTAAGGTTTATAGAAAGATTTAACTCTTCTTTGGAGTTTGTAACATTTTAGATTGATTATTAAAAGATTGTAGAAGATTTCAAAGAACATCTCCAAACTATTTAATTACATTGATCTCCAACATTCAATCAAAAGACGAACATGTTGTATTAAGCCACAGCGAATTTGATATATTATGAAATAGATAGTAGGGGATAATAATCATGATATTTAAAATTATTATTTTTTTAAAATCATAAATATTATTTGGTGATTTTCAATATTATCCATGATATTTAAACAATTACTAACTAACATCGAGCTTATTAAAAAATTAATTACTAACTAATTTATTTAAAAAAAATTTGACCAGATCCAAATCCAAACATTAATTATTAAAAAAAACATAGATATATGTGTCAAATAAATTCCACGTTCGTTGTATTAAGCCACATCGAATTTGACATATTCTGAAATAGATAGTATGGGATAATAATCGTGATATTTAAAATTCATGATATTTAAAATCATTTATTTTTGTAAATCATAAATACAATTTGGTGATTTTCAATTTTATTATTCATGATATTTAAACAATTACTAACTAACATCATGCTTATTCCTAGGAACTAACTAATTTATTTAAAAAAGTAAAAAAAACTTTGACCAGATCCGAATCCAAACATCAATTATAAAAAATATGAAACATATATAGATATATGTGTCAAATAAATTCCAATCATTACTCTTTTTCGAAATATATATATTTTGATTTCCAATAATTACTCTAATTCAGTTATTTAAAATTTTAAACTAATTATTTAGCATATTCGTATTAAAATAATTATGAAGAAAATTATTTGATCACATTCAAATTCAAACATCTGTTACCAAAAAATGTAATACGGTTAAGGTCAGTTTTCAATGCATTTCAACATAATCATATTAAAATAATTATGAAAAAAATTATTTGATCACATCCAAATCCAAACAGCAGTTACCAAAAAATGAAACACGGTTAATGTCGGTTTACATTGGATTATATCTCACCAAATTCACCTTACGCATAATAATACATACAATACGTATAATCTGCTCTTTCATTAAGAGATCCAGAAAATTAGCATGCAACTCATATGTGTGTTTAATCATTAATTTACAGTATCATATGTCTACAGGCTGAAAATCTTCTTCAAATTGTGATATTGGAGTTATTGACTGTTGTGACATCACACCACAGAAAAAGAAGACAAAAATTCTTGAGAAACAATTGGAAGACAGTGAAAATAATACCGCTCAGTGTTCAATCCTTACATCCCCGAATCTTGTGAAATGTAATGATCAAACTCACATTCCCACATGTATTTTGCACACCCCAATTCACGGTAAAAAGGTAATACTTTAATTTTTTTACTTAGTTCCACAATTTATTTTTATACTATTTACACATTTACATGCATGTAACTAAAAATTTTACATGATTAATGTAACTTAACATTCTCATTATCATATGTGTACAGGTGAGTCCTCCTCAAATTGTCATACTGAAATTATTGACTGTTGTGACATCGCACCACAATATTTTCTGAAAGTGAGCAATGTCTGCACATTGCTCAACCCTTACGGCTCCGGATCTTCTGAAAGTAAAGATTGAGAACACATGATCTGTTTAACTCAAATCTGCTTCGTGTTAAGCACTACTCTAACTAATATTGTCTACTAGAAAATTACAATTCCTAAATGTGATTCTATTTTAATGAGTAATTCCATTGATTTTATTATTATGTTCATATTTTTTAAATAAATGATACAACTCATGTTTTTTTCATTTAAAATAAATTCAAATTATTTGAAAAAATACATGAGACTTTTATATGTAAAATTTTAAATTCATTTAAACTTTTAAAAAATAATAAAATCATCAATGTCATTGCTCTATAATTCGTCAATTAACAAATATGAAGGAACACTAATTATAATCTCATAAATATAGTTAAATAACCCACAAAATAATTTTTGTTTAATAAAATTTAGTTATTTAAGTGATATAAAATTCACTTCGTTGTTTATTTTTGTGATGTCACTAATATCTGCGTATATATTAAATTTTTATTTTTTATAACATATGCAACATCAAACCAAAATTGAGAACATAATTTTTTTTTAAAAAAATTAATAACAAGATCATGTTCGTCACTTTTTTTTTAAATCAAATTAATTGACATAACAAAGTTCAAACTTTTATACATAAAAAAATAAATGCATTTTTTAAAAGAAAAGAATAAAAATAACCAACATGATATTGTAATTAGCAATGACAGTATATCACCTCTAATTCGTGAATGAATATATTTCAAGAAATAATAATGTAAATCTCATAAATATACTTGAAATAAAAAAAAAACAATGAATTCACACAGGAAACAGATGTTATGTGTATGGCGGATATCAACAGTATTTCCAACGTACAACTTTGCATTTTTAATTAATATTAAATGCATTTTTAATATTTAGAAACTTGTAGTTCATAAAAAAACTTGTATCTACTACTTACTCATTTAAATATATTGTGCTTCTTATTATTATGATATATTTTAATGCTACGTATTTCATTATATTTAATATTATTAATTTTTATTCAAATTTATAAATAATAATAAAATTTTGAGTCATATCCACGTTGTACGCGAGTTCTGCACTAGTTATAGTAATAAAGATGTCTCCTTCCTCATTTTTCCATCGTCGGATCTTTCTTATTTCTCCAATCTGATCGCCCAATCTCTCTGTTTCCTTCCCATTCTTGCGCGTCAAATACAAATCCACCGCCGCCTTCTACTCCCACCCCAAAGGTACCCCTCTTTTCGACTCTCTCTTTCATTGTCTTTGAATTTCCATATATTTTTATCGTATAGTGTAGTTCTTTTAGATGCATTAGACAAACTGTGTTGAGTTGTTCTTTGCTCTGCTTGTTTCTTGCGATTCTCTGTTGTACATAATTTTTGTCTTTGTTTTTTTTTATGGGGCTAGGGTTTTTTTTTAGTCCTGGCGGCCATGGCGCTGCCGGTGGAGGCGGCAGCAACGAGAACGATGTCGGCGGGGATCAGAGTCCACCGTCGAGCATGCGTGAGCCGGATCGTTTCCTTCCGATTGAAAATATTGGTAGAATCATGAAGAAAGGCGTGCCTACTAATGGAAAGATCGCCAAGGATATCGTTCAGGAATGTGTATCCGAGTTCATCAGTTTCATCACTAGTGAGTAAGCTCTTTGAAATTTGCTTTCTATAACTTCTTGAACTCGAGACCTGCAGAGCAGTTCTAATTTTGAAAATACGATAAAATCATATCTAAAAATGTGTAAATTCAGCTTTATGATCTTTAATTCGCCATCGACCCATCATTCTTCCCTATGATGTCGGTGCCAATTGAAGCGAGCAAGAGATAGAAGAATCCCATTTGACATGATATGATTGTTGAGTGCATACACTTCCATATCTTTGCTTTGAATGTTGAGAGAAATACTTATCCCTGAGTAGGTAACTCATGCATCTGGATATTGTACGATTCACTGTGACTTGTTGGAACTTCTTGTGTTTTTTATTTTTAGGGCGAATTGCAATAGTTCAGAGTCTAGTCACTTGTTGAGTATGCATTTTGGGAATGGAATTTCTCACAATTTTTCCACCTTGTTCTTATTTTCTTTTCGTTGCTCGGGACGAGCAACACTTTAAGTTTGGGGGAATGATTGGTGTAATTATTGCTCGAATTTCTCGTATATATTTTACCTATTTTAATTGAATTTCATGCATTTTTATGCCTAATTCGATTAGTTGAGTGTAATTCGGGAAAGTATGTGGTTTGTTATTTTTTACAGGAAAATGAGCAAAACATGTGTAATATCGATTGAAGGGGCAAAGATGTAATTTAAGAAGAAGCAAGCCATCTCTTGGAAGCACTCACCACCGGGCCCACAACACACCCACTGCTCACAGCTGAAATCCACCTCCACGCGACACCCACACTCTGCGAAGCCATAACCGTCGTAACTCAAAGATAAGATACCTACCACTCTCCCTGTTCTCCGCCACTCGCACCCAAATCTGAGTCGCAACCGCTGAAAACTACCGATTTCATTAACTTGTTCTTAAATTTTGCAATGGCGTCGTTGCCGGGGGGGTAACGAGTGTGTGTATGATTGTTTATTTTGTTTAGTTTATTTTAAGAGAATTTGATACTTTGCCTTTATTTCTTTTAGGTGTATGATCACTAGATCAAGAGGAGATCCTCAATTTCCTATTGATCCAGAGGTTGAGATCACCTCAAGAAGGAATCGAAGAAGGAACTTATCTATTGAGTTCATGGCTCAAAGGAACGAGGATAGTATGCCTCCTTTGGAGGACAGATCGATGCATGAGGCAAGAGGTTCTAATATCCAGAATGGACAGAACCCAGGGGATGAAGTGAATGACAGACAGAGAATAAAAATTTCTCAAAATCCTCAGAATTACTACCCTCCACAGAATCAACCTCTACCAAATCAGCCACAAAATCAACAAAACCTTCCTCCTCCTCAAAACTACCAGCCTCCTCTACTAAATCAAAACCAACCAGATTATCAACCTTATCCACCTAACCCTCATAACCAACCTTACAACTATCCTTACCAGCAAAACTACCAACAGTCTTACAATAACCCGCTCTATCAAGACCAACAACCTCATAGGGGTAGGATGGATGATGGGTGGCCAATTAGGCATTTCCTAGAGCCAAAGATGAACGAGTTTTATGATGGGATTGCCAGGCCCGATATGCAAGCACCGAAGTTCGAAATTAACACCGGTATGATTAATCTCCTTTTGAAGAGGAAATTCGAGAGAAAATGGATGATAGTGAGGATCCTCATGCTCACTTAATGTGGTTCCAAGAGTTGGAGGACACTTTCAAGCAAGAAGGGGTATATGAAGACGCAAAGAGATTGCATATGTTCTCTTTTACCCTTATTGGGAATGCTAAGCTGTGGTTGAGTATCATGACTCCACCAGGACATTTGAAGAGATGGAATCAATTGGCCACTGAATTTCTGAGGAAGTTTTATCCTCCCGCAAAGACTCTCAAGATCAGAAATGACATTGGTGGATTCCGTCAGAGGAGCAATGAGGGTATCAAAGAGGCATGGGAGCGGTTCTCGCTATTGTTAGCCTCTAGTCCGCAGCATGAGTTTCGTGAGGATCAAACCATGATGTATTTCTTCAATGGTTTGAATAGTCAGGATAGGATGCACCTGAATGCATGTGCTGGGGGAACTTTCATCAATATTCCTCCTGGGCATGCATATCACATCTTGGAAGGGAACAATCAGCAGAACCGGTACCAAGGGAACAACTACCAGCCTTTTTCTAAGAGGCATGAGAACTTTTCTTATGCAAACCCAAATGCAGTTGTGGTTCCTCCACCTGGATTTGACCTAGGTGCTAAGTTGTCTGATGGGAAGTCTTCCATAGATGATACCTTGACCTTGGTCCTTAAGAAGCTCCAGGAAAAAAATGAAAAGCAAGAGAAGTTGGAGGCCAGAATGAATAGCATGGAGAAACAAATGCAGCAAATCACAAGAACTTGGAGCATCATATAGGGCAGTTGGCTACCTCTGTAGCTCAGTTGCAAATGCAGAGCAAAGGAAAGTACCCATCCACTACTGAGGTTAATCCAAGGGAACAGCTGAAGGCGATAAAACTGAGAAGTGGAACTCAGTATGATGGCCCCTCACATGCTTCTGATAGTGAGAAGGATGATTTTGGTGATGTGGACGCTGATGGTTCACACAAAGAAGAGGTAGAAGAGCTTGGGAAGAAAGATGAGCTAGAAAAGAAGAAGAAGAAGAAGAAGAAGAAGAAGAAGAAGAAGAAGAAGAA
>JAPKLY010000619.1:0-26670 GCA_026898435.1 Prunella vulgaris | reverse complement strand
AAGAAGAAGAAGAAGAAGAAGAAGAAGAAGAAGAAGAAGAAGAAGAAGAAAGAAGAGCTTTCATTTATTCCTAAATGGAAGATTGCTAAGGAGAAGAGAGAAACACAAGGGGTGATAGAGTGTGATAAGTTTGGGGTGCCTAAGACTCCTATACCACCTCCATATCCTCAAAGGTATGTTAGGGCAAAGCTGCAAGAAAAGTTTGCCAAGTTTCTGGAGATCTTCAATAAGATCCATATCAACGTACCTATCTTTGAAGCCTTGGAGCAAATGCCCTATTACATGAAGTTTCTAAAAGATGCGATGGCAACGAGGAAGAAGAAGAAGTTGGGTGGTGAAGTAGTGAATTTGGTAGAAGAATGTAATGCAATCATCCAAATGAAGCTGCCTAAGAAGTTAGAAGATCCGGGGACTTTTGCTCTTCCATGTGAGATTGGAACTAGCAGAGTAATGATGGGTTTGTGCGATTTAGGGGCCAGCATCAACTTGATGCCATATTCAATATACAAGAGGCTTAACATTGGAGAGATGAAACCGATTGGAATGACTTTACAGTTGGCAAATAGGACCACCACTAGGCCTTCTGGAGTGGTGGAGGATGTTTTGGTGAAGGTTGAAAATTTCATCTTTCTAGTTGATTTTGTTATTCTAGACTACTTGGAGGATGAGGAGTGCCCCTTTATTTTGGAAGACCATTTTTTATCACTGGAGAAGCCACTGTAAACATGAAGGAAGGTCATTTGAAGCTTCGATACAATGACGAGGAGGTCATTTTTCATGTGTTTAAACCCCTCCAGAAGATTGATGAAACAAAGGATAAAAAGGGGTAAAGTTAGTTGTGGGACTTGATGAAGAGGTGGTGGTTGAGAAGAAGTTGAAGAAGTTGTCTTCAGATCTCAACTACTCGTATCCTTTGTTTGATAATTGGGTATCGTCCGGCATAGGACGTTAAACCTAGTACTTAATGGGAGGCAACCCATTTTCTTGCTTTTATTTATTTTTGTAGTTTTTTATTTATTTTTTTCATTTTATTTCCTTTGATTTGTTAGTATGTTAATCCCTGTTCTCTCCGAGTATGTGGTTTGTAGGCTTGAGACGGTCGCGTACAAAAGAACACAAGACAAAGTGAAAAGTGCTAGACTAAAAAGGAACTTTTGGGTGCTAAGTGAGGTACCACGAACCCAAATTAAGAGTTGGTAAAACTCTAAGTTTGGGGGAGTGATTTGTTATGTTCTTTAATTTTACACTGCCCAGGCGACACTTGTCATTGTTTGTCTTGCTAATTTTGTGCTTACCTTGTGATGTTGGGTGTATTTGCATTTGGTTAGTGTGTAAATTGAATTGTTTGATTACATGTTAGGAAGGTGTAGTTTAGGCATGAGCTTAATTGTTCACTTCAAGCTCAAACTTAGATTTTGCCTAGCAAAGCTCTAAGTTTGGGGGAGTATATTTTATTTGATTTGGGATTTCTTGTACATTTGCACAGATGCACCTATCCTATTTGTATTTGTGGTTGTGAATGGGTGTTTTTATTGTGATGATTCTTTGTTCCTAGGGTGTTGCTTAGCTGAGTGGTTTAGTGTCACTTGTTGTGATTCAAACCTTTGGTCTTGAATGCATTGAGTTTGTAACTTGTTGTGGTGATGAGTCAATTGAAAAGTGCATTGAGTTACATTGATAACCAGTGAGAATTGAGCCTTTAACTGAAATATTACCCAGTTTATTACTTGTGAGTGGATCAATCATTGTCTATAGTTCTAGAACTTGCTTGAGATCTTGCTTGAGACTGCATTTGTGTGAAACAATGGGATATGATATAGGTCATCTTTGATTTCATGAGTCACTTTGCCAAATTTTTCCGAGCTTGAATTCATAAGTCAATTGCTCTACCTAACATTCTCACATGTATTTTGCACACCCCAATTCACGGTAAAGAGGTAATACTTTAATTTTTTTACTTAGTTCCACAATTTATTTTTATACTATTTACACATTTACATGCATGTAACCAACAATTTTACATGATTAACGTAACTTAACATTCTCATTATCATATGTGCACAGTTGAGTCCTCCTCAAATTGTCATACTGAAATTATTGACTGCTGTGACATCACATCACAGAACAAGAAGACAATATTTCCTGAAAGTGAGCAATGTCTGCACACTGCTCGACCCTTACGGCTCCGGATCTTCTGAAAGTAAAGATTGAGAACACATGATCTGTTTAATTCAAATCTGCTTCGTGTTAAGCACTACTCTAACTAATATTGTCTACTAGAAAATTACAATTCCTAAATGTGATTCTATTTTAATGCGTAATTCCGTTGATTTTATCATTATGTTCATATTTTTTAAATAAATGATACAACTCATGTTTTTTTCATTTAAAATAAATTCAAATTATTTGAAAAAATACATGAGACTTTTATATGTAAAATTTTAAATTCATTTAAACTTTAAAAAAATAATAAAATCATCAATGTCATTGCTCTATAATTCGTCAATTAACAAATATGAAGGAACACTAATTATAATCTCATAAATATAGTTAAATAACCCACAAAATAATTTTTGTTTAATAAAATTTACTAATTTAATTGATATAAAATTCACTTCGTTGTTTGTTTTTGTGATGTCACTAATATCTGCGTATAAATTAAATTTTCATTTTGATAAACTATGCAACATCAAACCAAAATTGAGAACATAATTTTTTTTAAAAAAAATTAATAACAACATATCATGTTCGTCACTTTTTTTTTAAATCAAATTAATTGACATAACAAACTTCAAACTTTTATACAGAAAAAAATAAATGCATTTTTAAAAATAAAAGAATAAAAATAACCAACATGATATTGTAATTAGCAATGATAGTATATCACCTCTAATTCGTGAATGAATATATTTCAAGAAATAATAATGTAAATCTCATAAATATACTTGAAATAAAAAAAAAAATGAATTCACACAGGAAACAGATGTTATGTGTATTGCGGATATCAACAGTAATTTCAACATACAACTTTACATTTTTAATTAATATTAAATGCATTTTTACTATTTTGAAACTTGTAGTTCATAAAAAAACTTGTATCTACTACTTATTCATTTAAATATATAGTGCTTCTTATTATTATGATATACTAGTTTTTTCACCCGTGCGATGCACGGTCTATAATGTTTATTAAATAAAATTTTATTTATATTAATATAATTAATTATTTATATTATACATGAATTTAAAAATTGTAATGTCAACTAATATTAATCCTTCTATATATCATATTTTTGTTTTAAAAATATTGCACAATTCACTATTCATCAGTAACAAAGACTTGTAAATTGCATCTCATTCTACTAATAATTATACATAAAGACTTCTTTCTTTTATTTCATTCACTTAAGGTGAATAATACGACCACGTCAAGAACTATTGTATATATTTAATTATTTATAAGTCAACTCCCATAAAAAAGATATAAAAAAATTCAATTATATATTATTTTTTTAAACAGAGTAATAGAGAGTTATAAGTTTTAATATGTGTCATAATGTGATTAAATTTAATGGTATGGCATAATTAGGTTGATTTGTAATTTTTAGTTTTGGTGTGGAAATTAACTATATCAAAAAATGTGAGTTTAATATCAAAATAAATTTTTTAACTAAAATTAAATTAAAATAAAATATTTTATTATTTTGCCTATTTTTTATATTATTTTTACTTATATTTATACACACATATTTTAATTTGTAAAGCATATTAACTTAATTAATCAGTAGATTTCTAAAATTCGTCATGGTTTAAATAGTTTATTAAATAAATAAAATTTATATTTAATTTTATCAGTATTTATAACTTAAAAAAGTATTTAATGTAAATTTTATACAATAAAATTTTAGAATTAAAAAAGTAAATATCTATTAAAATTCAGTAATACTTGTTTTAACATTTATTTTTTATTTTATTATAAAAATATTATATATATAGTTACTAATATTCTGTGTAATACGCGAGAATTCATCTAGTTTAAAAATAAAGTGATTTGTGAGCTAATTTATATATATGTGGGACAAAATTTCACTTTACTATTTTAATTATATTTTTTAAACTACGAATACTATAAGACTTATGTCTCATTTATAATAATGTCTAATATAATTTATATTCAAATATAAGATAAAATATATAAAAATATGTTTACCCATTATAATGTACTAATAGGGAGTTTGACTTGCTGAACTTTTTTTATCATTAAAAACACATTCTTATTAATACGATCATAAATTAAGTTTTTATGAGTTGTTTGTTGTCATATGAATATTGATAAATACACACCTTAGTTTTTTAGAATTTTGGAAGAATCTGTCTCAACTCGCCTACTTAAAGAAATGTTGTATATGCAACTAAACATTGAAACAAAGGTCTAGAAGAGACAAAATAAAAATTGAAATATCAACTATTATTCAAATAAGCTCATAGCTGCCAGAATTATGCATGAGTCGAATGAAAAATGACTCGAGGCTTTTGTTTTTAACACAGAGAATGAAAAGTAAGACATAATGCTTTCAAAAAACTTTTTAAATTTTTTATTTAAAGATTTTTTAGATAATTACAAACTAATTCCAAAAAAATATCAATAAAGTAATTTTTTAACTTTTTTCTAACAAATTTGAAAATAAATAAAAAAAATTGACGCCATAAATTAATTTATATTTTAGGCAAAAAAAATTATTATTAGATAAGTATATATATATATATATATATATATACAAATAGATAAATATGTATCTTAAAAATACTCACTCCGTCCTGGAGCTGTTCGCACACTAAAATATGCATAACTTATAAGAAAAGTGTGTAATGAGTAAGTGTGATGTGTCAAATGATAATATTAAAACAATAAAAATTAGTTGGATTTAGTGTAAAAGTAGTGACATTATATGTAAAAATATGAATATTGGATAAAGTTAAGGAAAAAACTTATAGGAGATTGCTTCATTACATGAGATCTGTCACTTGTTAATATTATTTTTAAAATTTGATAAAGTTTTAATAAAAGTGATAAAAACCTAATACAAAGTAATAGTCACTCTAACAAAAATATTATCACTTATTAAAATTGATAATTTTTATATTAATAAGCGTAGGTCTCATATCATTTTATATTAAAAGTGTGCAATTAATTGTAGGACGTAAGGAGTAATAATTTAATTTATAAAATATTAAAAAATAAAAAGAATAACATAAGAGCAATGAGTTGTTTGCACCTAAAGGTAGAAAAGAGAACTTTAACCAATTGAATTTATGATAAAAAAAAAAAACTTTAACAAATAAATTTAAAAAATTAGGTCTAAATTTGCATCTTCAGGTAAATTATTGATGTGATCTATAAAAATAATTTCAAAATATGTTTGGTACCTGTGTTTTAAAATGATCTTTATTTTATATTTTACATTTGGTCTTATATCTTTTAAGTCTTGGATAATTTTGTTAGTTTAAAAATAATATTAAATATAAATCATATAATTTAGAAATATAAAAAATAAATTTTAAACCAAATAATATTTTAAATAAAATATGATTTATTTAAAAAATTAAATAAATTCAAAGATAAATATATATAGTATAATTAATGAAACTTAAATTTATCAGAACAATAAAAAATTATAATGTTAAAAATGAAAACCTCGTTTTTATATCTATAACTCTTGAAATAATTATATATAAGACAAATGATTTATACAATTATAAATAATACTACACCCGTAAAATTACTTTCATATGTAAACTTACATGTTTAATAAAAAGATGAGATATTGACTTTTGTGAATGTGAGTTGTTTTCTTTTTGTAGGTGTGAAAATAATATTAATAATTGTGGTTACTGGATGAATTTCAAAATATTAATAACACTATTTAGGAGTAAATTAATTAGAATGTAATAGTAGTGGTGGAGATGAATGGTCTTTTTATTTATGTGTAATCTATTAATATATTTTGAATATAAAATAATCATGTATATATCAAGTTTAGAAGTTGAAAGGTTAGTGTTTTTTATTAGGATGTTGGTTTAAGTTTACTTTATGTTATATTCAATGAATTGTTAATAATAATTATATATGTTTACAAATTTAGTAAGTAAAAATTTGGCTAATAAATAAGTTTCTAAAAAATGAATAAGATTTTGTTATTATATAGTTATAGATTTTAAAGCTACGTATTTCATTATATTTAATATTATCATTTTTTATTCAAATTTATGAATAATAATAAATTTTTGAGTCATTATATTTAATATTATCAATTTTTATTCAAATTTATGAAAAATAATAAAATTTTGAGTCATATCGGTGTTGTACACGAGTTCTGCACTAAGTCATCGTCGGATCTTTCTTATTTCTCCAATCCGATCGCCCAATCTCTCTGTTTCCCTCCCATTCTTGCGCGCCAAATACAAATCCACCGCGGCCT
Organism: Prunella vulgaris; assembly: GCA_026898435.1. Classification (NCBI taxonomy): domain Eukaryota; kingdom Viridiplantae; phylum Streptophyta; class Magnoliopsida; order Lamiales; family Lamiaceae; genus Prunella; species Prunella vulgaris. The sequence continues at coordinate 20,191 of JAPKLY010000619.1, read as the reverse complement.
TCTACTCCCACCCCAAGGTACCCCTCTTTTCGACTCTCTCTCATTGTCTTTGAATTTCTATATATTTTTATCGTGCAGTGTAGTTGCTCTGCTTGTTTCTTGCGATTCTCTGCTGTACATAATTTTTGTCTTTGTTTATTTTTTTTTGGGATGGGGCTAGGGTTTATTTTTTCCAGTCCTGGCGGCCATGGCGCTGCCGGTGGAGGCGGCAGCAACGAGAACGATGCCGGCGGGGATCAGAGTCCACCGTTGAGCATGCGTGAGCCGGATCGTTTCCTTCCGATTGCGAATATTGGCAGAATCATGAAGAAAGGCGTGCCTGCTAATGGAAAGATCGCCAAGGATGCCGTTCAGGAATGTGTATCCGAGTTCATCAGCTTCGTCACCAGCGAGTAAGCTCTTCGAAATGCTGAGCAACTGTTTGCTTTCTATAACTTCTCGGACTCTAGAGCTGCAGAGCAGTTCTAATTTCGAAAATACGACAAAATCATATCTAAAAAATGTGTAAATTCAGCTTTATGATCTTTAATTCGCCATCGACCAATCATTCTTCCCTATGCTGTTAGTGCCGATTGAAGCCAGCAAGAGATAGAAGAATCCCATTTCTGGTTCAGTTTAGGTCTGCAAAAAAAAAGGCACATGAACATTCTCAAGTCAATGTATAACTGTATGCGTAAGAGAGTTGCATAAGGTTGTAGAATGAGTTCTCTTGAGTTGTATATGCGTATAGAAATAATTCTTCTAGCTGTTAAAGTGGTAAATATTAGTTAGTCAGATAAAGAGAATCCCCTCTTTTGAATTAGTTCTAATTATGTGTAGAACGAATTATTCTTCATTTACTAGTGATTTAGACAGATTAAGGGTTTATTGTGTGGAAGATAGGTTCCTTTACAAGTGATGTAGATATAACTAGGGCCATATACTTTGGAAGATAAGGTGTAGAGCAAATTTGGTCGTTACAAGTACTCGTGTATTTATAGTGACTTAGACAAACAATGGTATAAGAGAGAATTCTTATTTGAACCAGGTTTGCACTCATATGAGGTTTAAAACTCTGCACTAAATCATCTATATAACTGAGGCTGTCATAGTGGTTAAAGGTGGCGTGCCAGGGCGCATCAGACTCCAGGGTTTGCATCTTCGTTGAGCTGAGGCAGTGCCTTATGCAGGAGCATGCCTTTTCTGATTAGCCTGAGCATATAGCACACAGAATGACAGAGACGTAGCTCTTTGAGTTATGGGTTGGTTTTTCTTGAGACTGTTTTACATGATACGGTCAAACCTTTTAATCAAGTAACAGTGGTTATTAGGCAGAGGTTATGTTACTCTCAGATTCTCCAAAGGGATTCTTTAGCTTTTGCTTTTAATTGTTTTGATGACTTTAGAGTAGTTGATTATTTGTAATCAATCAAACAAATAACAGTGGGTTTAGGGGAAAATAAACGGAGTAAAACACTCTTCAGCAATGCTCGCAGAAGAGAGGTTTTTCAGATGCATCTCCACTTAATATCAAATCATGGTTTATTTCATTCCATCCCAACTATTAACTTCATCGTCCCAAAAAAAGTAGTTTTTTTCAACTACAATTTGTTGTTATTTCTTTCTACATTTTATGAAAATACACAACTATTTTTTAAATAAACTCTGAGTATGAACCATTTAAAAATATATTAGCCAATTTATTAAATGAGATTTGTTGTTTTTACTAAAAGTATTGATTTTGGAGAGAGTAAAGAGTATAAAGTGTAGTAAGTTATTATTAGACTGTTTTAGTTGCTAGTATTATTAAAAAATATATATCTTTATAAGAAATAAATTGAAGTGATTTATGCACTACAAAAAAGACGGGTTTTAGAGAACGTCATAGCGACCGCCAAACGGTCGCAAAACATTATTAGCGACCGTTTTTGCGACCGCTTATGGCGGTCGCTAAAACAGCAGTCGCAAACATTTAGCGACCGCTTTTTCAAAGGCGGTCGCAAATTAACCACCGCCAAAACAGTCGGAACAGTGGTCGCAAAAATGTCCGGGTATTGACCCGGTTTGGTTTGGTTTATTCTTGTGACCGCTCAATTGCGGTCGTTAAATATATTTTAGCGATCGCTAAATGCGGTCGCAAAATATTATAATCATTACAATAATAAATTTTATAATAAATTTGCGACCGCTTTATGCGGTCGCTATATTTATTTTAACGACCGCCTATGGCGGTCGCTAAATATTTTGTATATTTATAATAAGAAATTATATTTCTGTTTTGCGACCACTAAATGCGGTCGCTAATTATTATTTTGCGACCGCCTAAATTATTTACGTAGCAAAAAAATGTGGCCAAGATGGTTCGAACCCAGGCCTATTCTCGAGGCTGGCTGGGCTCGAACCACTTGGCCACGGACCCAGCATCTTAACCATATCATCACATATTTTTTATGAGCCTTATTTGGCTCAGAATAAATGTTGTAAACTTTGTGCCCGCAAGGAGTCGAACTCGCGACCTCTGGGCATCTCAGAGGTCGCTGTTCCACTCGGGCACTTGCTTCTTTCGTTTATTTTTCTGCAACTAATTGTATATAACTCCAAATTAAGTCACGTTTTTTTTAAATCCATCAAATTAATTTCTTTTTGTCTCTAATTTATTAATGTATATATATTTCAATAAAAAACATTTAATGTTATAAATTTTATAATTTACATTTCTCTTTTCTTTTTTTTATTCGACTTTTTGCAATTAATAGTATATAATTCCAAATTGTGTCTCGTTTTTTTTTTTAATTCATCAAATTAATCCTTTGATACTTAATATAAATATATATATTTCAACCACAAAAATGTAATGTTATATATTTAATAATTTACAATACCAAATTTTTTATTTGTTCATATTTATTCAATTAATTGTATATAACATCAAATTAGCCACAAATTTTAATATTCTAAATTACTACAATTTGATATCATAAAAAATAATTTTGATGTAAAACATAAAATTTTAAACATTCAAAATATATTAATAAAAAGTAAAAATACTTAATATTCAATTCAAACAAAAAAAATTGTTCAACACATAAATTAACTAACTGTTAGAATTAAAATCGTCTTCAAGATCCTCAAGATCCCCACCATTCACCCTCATTCCCACGAGAAGACGCACCCACTCCGGGACCACCATCCGTACCAGCACCACGACCCATATCGGCATCTGTCTCATCATCCGAGTCCTGTGGAAGTGGAATTTTAGTAAGTGCAGAAACTTGAGTCAACCAAGCCTGCATCTTCCTTTCTTTTCTCTCTAGCTTGTTCAACTTGTCCTTCAACTCGGCCACTTCCTGCTGGAGATTAACGTCAGGATGAGCGGACACAGAATATGATGATGATCTCGGGCGGTGCGTCTGACGGACAATCTTACTGTAAGCTCCCAACCCTAGTATCATACCCCTATTGACTACGGCCAAATCAACATAGAGGCGGTCCTCATCAATAGGGGTAGGTGTAGGGTTCTCCGGAGTAGGTGTCGCTTGGGTCCGAGCCTCATCAAGAGCAGTTTTATACTTGTTCTGAAATTAAACAAAATAAAATATTAACTTTATTTTAATAGAATAATTTAAATATATTTAGTAGTACATTCTAATTAGATACTTACGTGAAGCTCGGTGGTGCGGGCATACGTGGATTGACCAGTCTCATTCACTGGGTGAAGAATGGAAAGAGACTCGAAATGTTTTGGCCTCCATCCGTGTGCATTCTCCTTTAAGAATTAATTATAATAATATAATTAAATATAATAATTAATTATAAATTAAATATAATAATTAATACTTACAAAAGCGAGCCCGTGCTCGTAGGCGGTCCGGGAGCCACCGCGATGAATGCCGACTCCTTCTCCGTTCGGATTGCTCATCCAATTTTCTCGCGCCTTACGAGCCCTCTCCTGGTGTGCCGGATCAGTCCAGTAAGCCACCAATCCGTCCCAGATCGCCCGTCCATCACCGTCTCTCCCCAAATCAATCGTCTTCCCTTCTTCTGTCCATGCTTTCTTCATTTTGTAGACGACTGCTTTCATCCGGCCCTGTGCTAGACTGCACCATAACTCCTCTACCCTAGCGTCGTCTGTCGGATCCCAAAAGCACAATTTCTGCAATTCAAACAATTCCCAAAAATTAATTACTCAAATATTAATAATTAATAAAAATATTAATTATCACGCAAATATTAATATTTTTATACCTTAAATTCGTCAAACATCGCTCTCCTCGAGGCCTCAGGTACACGAGTCCACGAGCCAACTCCATAAGGCCAAGTGACCTGCATAATGGACTCTGTGACGCGCTCAGTGACCGTGTGCTGAGGAAGCAAGCTGAATAAAAAAAAATTATTATAGGAATTATTATATAACAAAAAAACAAAATAAAATATTAATTTACTTACTAGCCCTCTCTTATTTCTATATACTCCCGGGTCTCATGTAGAGGGTGTTGCCGCGATGAAGATCCGGCCTCATTAGACTGGGAGGGCGGGGGCATCAGACACTCGGGAGGTCGAATCGGTGGTGAAGGGAGGGGTCGTGGCCTCCCTCTCCCTCTACCTCTCCCTATCCCCTGACCGTCACCCTCTATCTGATCGGGTTGTTCACTCATCTATACCAAATTGTACAATCAACAATTTAACAAATAATACTAACAATATTACTAACAATAATAATACTAATAATATTACTAACAATAATACTAACAATAATAATACTAATAATATTACTAACAATAATACTAACAATAATAATACTAATAATATTACTAACAATAATACTAATATTAACAATATAAACAATATTAACAATAATTAACAATAATAATACTAACAATATTAACAATAATACTAATAATAACAATAATAATACTAACAATATCAACAAAACAATATTACAACAAATCAACAAAACAATATTAACAACAAACCAAACCAATATTAACAATATTAACAACAAATCAATGTTAACCAAATACTAACAATATTAACAAAATACTAACAATATTAACAAATACTAACAAATATTAACAAATACTAACAAATACTAACATATATTAACAAATAATACTAACAATTAAAAAAAATACTAACTCTTTTTTAAAAAAAAAACTAACAGTTAAAAAAAAATTCATTTACCTTTCACCGGAGATTTTGACGGCAGTGGGAGTACGAGGCGGCGGCAGCGGACAAGGCGGCAGGACGAGAAGCCGGCAGACGAGGCGGCGGCGGCAGGACGAGAAGGTGGCGGACGAGGTGGCGGCGGACGAGGCGGTGGAGGACGAGGCGGTCACACTTGTGTTTAAACTGTCGTAATTCCGACGGTAAATTTTCGATTTTCGACGGTGAAATGACTTTTACAATTCTGGTGGAGGTAATAATCTAGTTTTGTCTTAGCGACCACCTACAGCGGTTGCTAAAATAACTAAGGCGGTCGCTAATTACGCGGTAGTGGCCACGTGGCCACTCCTTATAATCAGTCAAATGCGGCAATTTGCGACCGCTAAAAGAGTCGCTATTCCAGCTTTCGAATTTCAGAACCGCCTTTAACCCCCGCTATTTTTTATTTTGCGACCGCCTATAGCGGTCGCTAACATATATTTTATATTTTGCGACCGCCTACAGCGGTCGCTAACATATATTCTTCTTCACGTAGTGGTTTTTTGCTCAAGTCTTCAAGATGTGGATTCTGAAGCTGATTCATTTGTCCCTACAAATATTAAAGTATTACAAGATTAATAGCATTAACTTTGTGGCAAATATATAATATGAGGTAGTGACTACATACCATTTTTTTGGAACCAAAACATGAATTTGTGGCGAATTGCATCATACACCTCTGCTTCTGTGATGCCTGGTAATTGTTGACGAGTTTGCTCACAAAACATCCTTACATATCAGAAACACTAGTAATAAAATAATAACATAACTTCAAAAAATGACTAAAAATATAAAACTCACTGTATGTATGGTTGAACCTCGGGCGTATTCATCAAAACATACGAATGTATCGTCTCTTCTTCCCAGTCACTTTGGAAATACCATTTGGTCCCCTTACCGAGTGGTCGACCAGCATGTAAGAATACCGACAGCATACCATCGAACTCACGAAGAGGATGATCTTCTGCGCGACCATCATAGTTGCGAGGCTCATTTCTGATCCTCGTTTGAACTTGATCGCCGAAGTAATAAGAACAGAATGTACCAACCTCTTCAGTAAGATAAGCATTAACAATGGATGCTTCAATGTGTGCTGTATTTCCAATATTACGTTTCAAATTGTTGAGATACCTAAAAATAGTAAATTCAATACTTAATGAACAATAAAATAACATAAAATTAGAAAGAAACAAATAAATAAATAAATTTATACTTACCTCTCAAAAGGGTACATCCACCTATACTGCACTGGACCACCCAGATAACATAGCATATGCTGGAAAGTCGTTGATGGTCCATAAAACAGCAGCCCGTAACGTGAAGTTCTCCTTTCGGTACACGTAGTACGTCTCTACTCCCAAATGCCACAAATATAACAACTCTTTAATCAACGGCTGAAGGTAGACATCCAGTTTATCCTTCGGGTTGCGAGGACCAGGCACCAACACAGTGAGAAATATGTGTTGAGGCTTCATGCACAACCAAGGGGGTAGATTGTACGGAGTCAACAAAACAGGACACAAAGAATACTTCTTCCCGTGCATACCGAATGGAGCAAATCCGTCTGTGCACAAACCAAGTCTCACATTTCGCTTCTCACTCGCAAAATCTGGGAACTCTCTATCAAGATGTCTCCACGCATTAGAGTCTGCAGGATGACGCATCTCTCCGGAATTCTGATCAGAACACTCCTCAGCATGCCATGTCATGTCTTTTGCAGTGGCACTCGACTGATATAACCTCTCTAGACGAGGAGTGATGGAAAGATAATACATCGACTTGAAAGTTGTCTTCTTCCTACGATCAGAGGGTTTGAACCTAGGGTGCCGGCACATCCTGCACTGATTAATGCTCTCGTCGTCGCCCCAAAACAGCATGCAACCATTGGTACAACAATCAATCTTCTCAAACGGTAAACCCATATCCTTCAACAGCCTCTTACTTTGATAGAAATTTTCTGGAGCTGTGTTCTCTTTGGGTAGGGCCCGTTTAAACAACTTGACGAATTGATTGAAGACTTTCTGACTCACTTTGCCTTCAGTTTTGATGGACAACATCTGAGCATTGAATGACAACTGAGTCTCAGTATCACAACCAGGAAACAATTTTTGATCGACAGATTTGAGCATCTCGAAAAATTTCTTTGAACGTGGATTTGGTTCCTCCTCCATGGCTGTGTGGTGAACACCCAAACCAGACTCATCAATCATCGTATGATACCGTTGGAATTCATCTAGCTCATCCAATGGTGTAGACGGGTCGCAGCTCGAACTACCAATCTCAAATCTCTCACCTCCACAACTACTCAACTGATCATAGAAGGCAATCATTGTTTCCAAATTATAATTCCACCTGTCTTCACCATGTCTGGTCCAATTATAATAAAATGGAGCAAAAACGAACCTCACAAGATGAGTTTTAACCTCATCTATGCTCAAAAATCTTTTGTTACTGCACTTTCTGCCTGAACAAGGACATCTAATCCGACCACAACTATCCATGCAATTTGGTTTACTACAGGCAAACTTAATAAAGTCATCAAATTTCAGGCAAAATTCATAATTCATATTTTCTTGTATCAAACGAGGCATTTCATACATCCAACGACGATCAGGGAGTTCCATCTGATACAAATAAAAAATGAATCACATATAAATTATTAAAAAAATCGGTAGAGTTTCGACTATACACAAACATATCAAATTTTTTAAAACAAAAAATCAACTATAATCAATTACAATAATTATTCACATTGTAAATTCTAAAATTTAATGTGTCACATGAAGAACACTTATAAAACATATAATACACAAAATTTAAAATTAAACGGTAAAATTGTAAAAACGTACGGCGAATTAGAAGCAACGAGCACAATATAGTAGTAGACTTCCACAATTGCCACCAACACGTTGAAGCAATGCTCGTTTGAATTTGGGAAATTTTTTGAGGTGTGAGTGGGGTTTTTTCCCCGAATAAACTGAAGAAAAGGGAAGCTGATTCTGTTCCATAATCGCGTTTTAGCGACCGCCATATTATGTGTAGCGACCGCATTAAGAGGTCACAAAATTATATAATTAAATGGAGCCAACTACCCTAACCAGATATTACTTTAGCGACCGATATCGCGGTCGCAAAATTAATATTTTATATTTGCGACCGCGAAAAAGCAGTCGCTAATTTAAAAAAACAAACCGGTTCTTCTTTTTCGGGTTACCAGTTACGGGTTTAAAATTTAGCGACCATATTTCTGTTTACGACCGCCGGTATGCGGTTGCAATGTATTTTACTAATACTTTTGCGACAGCTTATGGCGGTCGGAAGATTTTTAAATGATTTAGCGAGCGCTTGGCGGTCGCAAACATTACAAAATTAACCAAAGCACCTCGGCGGTCGCAAATACGGTCGCTAAAATTAATATTTGCGACCGCTTTATGGGCGGTCTCTAAAACCCGTTTTTTTGGTAGTGATGTATGAATGAATTCACGGAATGATTTATGTTGCCCTAGGGAACGGATTCTCTGCTGGTTCAATAACCCAACACACAATACTGGACACTGAATCGGTGTCGTACATAATTATTTTTCTTCTTATTTTGATCAGAATATAAATAAAGAGGAGAGATATATGGAATTTAAACTACCCACTACTCAACATTCATAATAAAAATATGAAATAATAAAGATTATTAATGTTGACTTGTTATTAGTGAAGCAATATGATATAAATATTTTTTATTAATTGTGATAAATATTAAAATTACACCTGGAATATTAAAATCATATTAAAATTAACAAATCATATTATAATATTTATAAAATATTAAAATAATAAACATGAATATTAAATAGTCTTCGTTATTTCATATTGTTGTTGTTGAATTATTCCGATGTTATTTTATGTTCCACGTATATAATTTGTTATTTAATATTAAATATTTTTTTATTAATTGTGATAAATATTAAAATTACACTGGAATATTAAAATTACACCTGGAATATTATAATCATATTAAAATTAACAAATCATATTTTAATATTTATAAAATGTTAAAATAATAAACATGAATATTAAATAGTCTTCGTTATTTCATATTGTTGTTGTTGAATTATTCCGATGTTATTTTATGTTCCACATATATAATTTGTTATTTAATATTTTCAAATTAAATAGTCTTCGTTATTTCATATTGCTTCACTAATAATAAGTCAACATTTGAAATAGTCTTCATTATTTCATATTTTCATTATGAATGTTGAGTAGTGGGTAGTTTAAATTTTATATATCTCTCCTCCTTATCTATATTCTGATCAAAATAAGAAGAAAAATAATTATGTACGATACCGTTTCAGTGTCCAGTATTGTGTGCTGGGTTATTTAAACAGCAGAGGATCCGTTCCCGTTGGCCTGGAGCTTGAAAAATTGGAAACTATTTGGGTTTTGAAATAGCGAGAATGTCAATTATAGACTCACAAATTTAATACTCCCCTTGTCCTCTAGGGTGCTAGGGACGGCATATTTTTTAAGAAAAATGTGTTTTATGTATAAAATAGTGTCATATGAGTAAATATGTATATAAATTTGTAAGTGTGCGCGTAAATTTTTTTTTTTTTAGTAGTGTGCAAATTTGTGTGGGACATCCAAATAAAAAAGTGTTCAAATTCTTATGGGACAGAGGGAGTATTATATTTGACATATTAGAGTTTCGAACTACAATTTTAACGGTGGTGGCGTTAGTGTAGATAAATAGAAAATAACATGTAAAATTATATTCAGACAGTATAATTATTAAATAATTTGTTTTTTCATAGAATTTAATGGTTTGAATATTGTTTTGCTAGAGGATTTGAGTTTATTTTTAAAAAAATTATTATTGGGTTGAGTCTTCAATTGTTATGGGTGATTTTTTTGAATATTTATTATTCTTTTTTACATAAGTTTTTATGTTTAAAATATTATATCTTATTCATGACATGTGTTTCTAAAAATTTTTTTTATCGATAAACAGATTTTTAAAATTTACAAATATATCATACTATTGATTTTTTACGGGTATATCATATGATTATTTTTCAACAATTATGAGTTGAATTAAAAAATGAATTATAAATAAATACACGATTTTTTTTGTAATTTCAATTTAATCACAACTTTTTATTTTAACTTTTAAATTTTATACACCGTCACTTTTTTTTTTTTTAATTATTGCCGTGGAAATTGGATGGAAATACTTAAATTATTCTCGCCAAATAGATGTTAAATTAAATCTCCTGTAAATGGTTCTCGAGAATTAAGTCCATTTTCAGGGCATGTGATTGCCACGTGCATTGTACAGTTGACATGTGATAGTCACGTGATGTAAATAATTCATTGATAGAGGGGCATATATATTATATATATTACTAATAAGATATATATATATATATATATATATATATTCATAATTGTTTTATTAATCTTTTAAATAAAATTTAAAAACAGAAAAATAAAGAAGAGAATTACCCTTTAGGAGCCAAGATAGGTACCTCCTATTATTATAACTTCAGAATAATTATACAATAGAGAGAGAGAGAGAGAGAGAAGAAAAGAGAGAGCAGACTTGCTAAAGTTCTGTCTCCTTACAACAAAAACACCCATATTTATAGAGGGAGAACCGGACATGAGACCCCGGACTTCATCCCAAAAATTAAAAAGTATGAACAGTAAAAAGTTTGAATAGTAATTTTACTATTCATGAACAGTACTTTGTCTGTTGAGGTCAGCAATGACATAAGCAAGACATGGGCTTATGCTGTCTTCAGTGTAATATATATATATATTGACAGGGATAGAGGGACATATAATTTGGATCACCAAATTGTAAGAATAATTGGGTAGGAAATAAATTTTAATCATTTCTGCACGTAATTATGTTGCATTAGAAAAAGTGTTGAAATGAGAAAAAATTTAGCGACAGTTACAAAAAAGAGATAATTTTTTAGATTTATTATAAAATGGAGAAATGTGTAAGTTTTAAAATAATTGCACACTCAAAATCTGTGTATTTTTTATAATTTTGCATATTTATCCCTCTTTGCAATTTAAAATAAAAGTGTGTCCCTTTATTTTTTTATCTTTTTTTTAAGCTTTAAAAAAATAGCAAAGTTGGGCTCACCTCATTGAGGCCACCGTTTCTTGCCGGCACGAGCTGCCATCAAGAACGTTAGTGGGACAAGGACGCGGTCAATCCCTATCCTCAATTCTGCAATTGTGGGAAATCTTCATTCCTGCTTTTGCAAATTTTATGTGGATGTTGATAGGCGAGATGGAAGAAGCAAGGTTAAGAGAAATGATGAAGAAAGATTAAAGCAAAGTTGCTCGCCCACCAACTCGCCCAAAGCAGACTCCACACCACCAGATACCTACCCCTATCCCAGTGGGTATAAGTCAAATTAGTGTCACGCAGTATTAGCAGGTGGCGTACTCGCATCCCACAAGGGTCCACCTCGGAGGGAAGCTAGCCACCAAGGGCGAACAAGAATCCCACAGAGGTACACCTCGGAGGGAAGCTGACCACCAAGATCAAGTGAAGTCCGCCCTACAAGGGGCGAGCTAGTGGCGAATAAGAATGAGATAGACATCATCAAAGCTACATGCTCACCACCTTTCAAGAAAGTCAAACACAAATACTCCAAGGCTAAACAACTCGCCCCACGTCTAGTAGGGTCCCAGATGCGAGTAGGATATGTAGTAAAGGCAAATTAGTCAATGCCTTGTGATTTGTGCTAAATAAATGGCAAAATGACAAGTGTAAGGACACTTGTCATTTAATTAAGTTATTTAGACTTAAATCATGTCACATCACTTCATGCAAACATATAAATAGGACAATTGTACTCATTTTGAGGCCTTCCAACTCATAAATACAGAGAAATATTCTTACTACTTTATCTCTCTACATTTCTCTCTCGGTTATAACTAACACATAATCTTGTTTATTGTTTGGAGGGATTCAACACCTAAATTAGCCACATAATTAAACCAAATTACTACATTCCTCCGATAGGGGATTAAATTGTATTTATTTTCATTTCGCTGCAAGAGTAGTTTTTGTGGAGATTTTATGTTCCCTTTCAATTTTATTATTTTTAATAGGTATCATTAATAATATAAATACAAAAATATAAGAAGTATTCATTCTTTTAAAAGAATAGTTAAAATTAACAATATAGATTTGAAGCATATTTAAAATATATAAAATAAATCTTTAAAATTTTAAAAATATATTAGTTATTTTATGAATTTATATACTTATATATAGGTGGTGTTCTGCTAGAAATAGATATAATTCTCGGTCTCCTTCTGGCTCCGCCTAAGGGGTAAAAAAATCCCCTTCCCTATCCCATTCTATATTCTTATATTCTTCATGAATTCCCCACTCTATTGTCAAGCTTAATCCTACCCTAGTCTTTGGGTCACTACTTACGCTATCCTTCATTTCAAGTAAAATATTGCATTTATTTTATTGAAAAATGTCTTACATTTTCGTTCACATTTCTTAAAAAACATATTTATATTCATAAAAGTAAATAAAGTATATTTTTATTTTATTATTTAATTTCAAATTCATATACTCTCTTTTTCATAAAAATATCACTCTCATGTTTCATAAAACATAAATCGCTCTTATGTGTGAAAGCTGAGTTGGTACGAATGGAGTAGTATTACTCTTCTTGAATAATTTTGCATGTCTAATTGTATATGACATATGCAAATTTTTTTGAGTATGCAAATTATTGTGTAAGGCGGACCAAAAAGGCATGTATGCTATGTGATAGAGTTAATACATTGTTTTTTTTTTTTTTGAAAGGAAATAGCATATACAGAATATAGCAAAGAATTAAGAAGCTATATTCCTAACCCAAAGGGGTATTTGATCTTCCATCCAATTGAGAAGAGTAGAAGTCATTCTTGCTACTTTAGCTATCTCGGGGGCCTCTTGGTTTAAGCTTCTCAGAATATACGCAATGTCTCGCACTAAGCCATCCCTTATTTCCTTCTGTGTAAGCTTCAATGTTGCTCCCTCTGGGCTTCTACTATGAGTATTCTTGTTAATCCAATTTACTGCCTCTAGTGAATCCGTGAGGACCACAAATCATGTTAATCCCTTATGTTTTCCTAAGCGTATCCCTTCCAAAATCTCATGAAGTTTCGTTGATCTCCACAAAGGAAGCTTTTATGTGGCTTACGAGTGCGATTTCACTAACAATCGATCAAGTATGGTTTACCGAAATTGCAAAGTGAATATTTCTGGGAAGATTACGACAGAGCTTTCTCAAAGGCAGAGAAAACTTGCATTATTCTGAAAATGGAGGCCTATTTATAGGCAATTTTACAAGCAGGTGGTGGCACATGCTTTGCCACGCTTCATAAGAAACTTACAAGTGTCTCTCACCGTTTATACAAGATAATTACAACGAAAAATTAGCTAAAATGGTGAAAACAATGCTCTAGTGACCATCTTCAAAGCTGGTGAGCAGCTCATTATGTCAGGCGAACAGCTTGTTGGGCGAGCAGGTGAGCTGCTTGCCCATCACAACAATTGCAAGACCTGCTCGCCTGTTGAGTGCTAATAGGCGAGCAGGTGCAGGTGGTCAGCTAGTTGGGCGAGCAGGTGAGCTGCTCGTCCTTTTCTCTCTGGCACTACTGCTCGGCCATTTCTTGTTTGATCAATGATTCTTCTTCTTCTGTATTGATTCTCTTTGGTTTTGCCCATGTTCATCATGTTTGATTAGTCATTTTTGGACACGTCATCCGTTATTCCGTTGATTACTTCCTTAAACACCTGGATTAGTTTATTTCATCAACAGTTGCCCCCTAGCTTGATGTTTGTTTGAACCCTCAGGAGAACAACAATTATCGAGCTATCTAGATTATCTGTGAAATTTCCTCGTGGTGTAGAGGTAATCAAGGATCCCTCGTAACCTGCAAACATTTGGAGTGTGGATATAATGAAAGACCCCCGCGGCCTCATTAAAAATCTAGCCATAAACCACCCTTGTGGATAAACCGGTCGTAGGAAAAAAGAGATACCAGGGTGTACCCTCACATATCCATGTTCAAATGATGTAAAACACTAGAAATATGGTTAGTGTAAGATTGGGTCGCTGAAATAGGCAATCAGCAGCCTGAATTGGTGGAAGCGAGCAGGTGGCGAGCAGCTCACTGGGCGAGCAGGTGAGCTGCTTGCCAGTTTGGCGAGATTCCGGGCGCGGAATACGAACCGTCCTTTCCTTATTCCGCGCGCCTCTTTCCTTATTTTTAAACATTTGGAATTTAGTCCCTGGGTATTTGCAAACAAGGGCTTGCCTCTTCCCTATAAATATCTAAACCCTGATTCATATTCATTTTCTTCGTCTTTCTTAATTTTTCTTGTACGAATTTCGGCGATTATTCATCACTTTTCCGTTCGTGTTCATCATCTCCGTCGAGTGAAGAGAAGTTAGTTTAATAGTTCTCACTTCTTCGTTTCCTTTCTTTTTTCCTTTGTTCTTTGATTACGTCCAATCATAAAAAAACCGATTGGCAAGGAATTCATTGCCGGAAACCGTTATTCTTCACTAAAAATTGGACTTCGGGTTTAGTTCCTTAGGAGTTGATATCGTTCGTCATCTTCGATTGGTTGGGTATTTGATTTCTCGATTTTAGAACTCCATTCGCCAGAAAAAATGGTGTCGCCGTCGTCCTCCGGTGGCTTGCCGCCGTGAAACCTTGAAAAGCAACCCATGGTGGATTCCCCATTACGTGACCTGTGGGATTACTCCGATTTGGTGAGAAACAGGGGTACGGGAAGTTTGGTGATCGGAACGGAGTCCAGGGAAAGCGATCGGGCCGTGCAAGAGAGGAGGCGAGCATCTAGCTTGAAGAAGAACGAGCTGCTCGCCTGGATGTTGAAGCTCAAGGAGATGATCGCTGACTTGTTCGTATTTTCTAGTAAAGAATCAACTAGCTAATCCACCCTCAAGTGTAAGGGATCGTAGTAGTATCAAAGGTAGTAAACGACCAAGTAGTATCGTCCATGGGAGGTGTTAGTTCAATAGAACCCTAATCCTATGTGTTGTCATGCTTATATAGTCACTAGCAAGAGTTTCTATTCTTTTTTTGGATTTTAAAACTAAGCAATAAATAACTAAAAAGAGAATTAACACTTAGAAATAGCAATTAATTCAAGAAATCAAATAAGAGAAGATATGCTTTAGGGAATTATCCACCTAGTGATATTAAGGGCGCCGCCTATGAATTACCTATGTCTCTACTTGGATGTTTAGGGGCAATTACTCAAGATTCACAATGAATTCGATAGAATAAATGCTAGGAAGGGAAATTGTTCCCCTTTGGGTAATATAGCCTCTCAATGAGGTGTTCCCAAACCTGGTTCTAAGGCTACTCTCCTAATTCCCTCACTTTTCACTTCCAAATTTAAGCTCAATTGTCTAATTATGGGGGTTCTACTACCACTTACCTTCTCTCGAATGCATAAGAGGCACAATTAAAACATATAATTAATTTTCAAACCTTAAATATGCACTCATTTAGCCCACTCAACCCTAGTAATATTGCAAGCATGAATTCACACATACATTAGAAAAGAAAATCAATTAAAGCTCAAGAAAATCTCATAATTATAAAATCATCCAAGAGATACACAAATAAAATCATAAACAACACCTACTTAATAATCACATGGTTTCAAAATTCCCAAAGCATAAAATAAATTAGCCCATAACAATATTCATAACACTCATAACATAAATCATCAAAATATCCATAAGCAATCAAATACCAAAAATATTAAAAGAGTTAAGGGTAGAATTCACCTAATAAGAATGATTACAACCTGATTGAAATAAAATCCGTCAATGTCTTGCAAGAAAAATAAAGAAAAATGAAGAAAACTTAATACTATGTGAGAATGTGTGTAAAAAACGGCTGATACTTTCTCTCCAAGAAAAATGGAATTGTGTCCTGTGTTGTGTTATCCTCGTGATTCGTGCCCATCCTTCCTTAAATACCTATAGGCTCACAAATAAAACCAATGAGAAAATGGGCCAGCTGAATTCCTCACCTAATTGCAACTGGGCCTTAGTAATTTAAAAAGCCCAACATCATTTCTCAGAATTACTCCAGCACGGTTTCTTCAGCAGTACGGGTCGTGTGAGAGTGTCTCATCCGTGCGTAATTCTTCGACATCTCTTGATCGGTTTGCCATTTTTCAGCACGGATCGTGCTTTACCCCTAACTCGTGTTTGTACAAAAAGTAAAATCCACAAGCACGGTTTGCATATTTAAGCACGGGTTGAGACTTAAGGGCTGACCCGTGCTTAATTCTTCGAATTATGCGTATCGGGCTATCACTTTCAACACGGGCGAATGAGTAAAAAGGAAAGCACGGGTTGCACTGAAATTATGAAAAGTGTTATTACCTGTGTAGCACTTCTTCTCTTCAATGATTCACAATTTCATAAACGGACAAGAGCAGTGAGTGGCTTTCCAATTTTGCCCTCAATTCCGGCGATTGAGCTTTGGATTCCGGTGAGGATTTTGCAGGTTCCGGTGGCTGAGCTTCGAGAACAGGGGACGTTGACCATGGCGGTTGGGCTTAGGGCGAACAATTTGGACGGCTGATGAGTGGTGGCTGCTCGCTGCAATTTTCGGCGATGGGGCTTCTTCCGGCGTCTGGAGGAATGGGCGGCGAACAGTGGTGCGGTTGGGGCTTCGGTTTCCGGCGGCCAGTGATGGCGAACAGGGGCTGTGTGTGGCACATCTCCGGTGAGATTGTGGCAGTGGGTTGCCGTGGAAATTAAATCCGGCGAATTGAGAAATATGGGTGACGGAGTTGGGCTTGAGAGATGCAGCTTCAATGGTGGAAAATCGACTTCCAGTGGACGGCGGCGTGAATAACAGGGTTGTTGGCGGCTGGTTACTGCTTCTTCTTCTCAGGTGCGACGGCGAGCGGCTTGACTGTGAACAGGGGATTGAATTCCGGAGGGCTGAAATTTCGACGGCAAGGATTTGTGCCGGCTGTATCGGCGGCAAAGATGCGTCGAACAGAGGCTACTTCCATGGCTGTGGTGTCTGCTCTGCTTCGATTTCAGGCTGATGGTGGTTGTTGTATCTTCAGTTCTTCACCGACAATTGATGGAATTGAGAGATAACTCCTCTCACTTTTCTGATGTGCATCAAGACTTGGTCAACAAAGGTGGACCCCTCCAACCTTTAAATGCTTTCACGTGAATACATTTTCTGCACAACACTAATGACCAAATTAATTGGAAAGAATTTAATTGTTAGAATAAGTTAAATGGGCCAATTCGTGGGCTTCATTCAATATATCACATGATGTCCCAAACTAATCATCAAATAATATAATTCATGGGCCCAATTCAATTGTTCTATAACAATATCAACACAATTAATTAATATTGCAAATAAGCTCAATTAATTCATTTAGTGTAAACAATTGCTAGAAATCCACTTAAAATAGCCAATTAAACACAATAATTTCGAGCAATCTTCACACTAATCACCCCCCAGACTTAAAGTGTTGCTCGTCCTCGAGCAACGAAAGAAATTAAAAATGGTGGGAGGGTTGCGATGAAATTATTCCACAAATGCATGCTCTACAAGTGATTTATCAACTCAACAATTGCAATTATTATCACTAATCAAAGACACAAGAGTAAATAACAAATCATGGTGAATTGTTCAATATCAAAGTGCTCGAGTCACATACTCACAAGGATAAGTGTTTCACTCAACACTCAAAGCAAAAAGAAGGACGTGTATGCACTCATCAATCAAATCATGTCAAAAAGTCACCATAAGCTTGCCAAAAATCTAATCTCTCCACCAACTCAATGTATGCAAAAATGGGATCAATAGGACTTTACTAGGGATGTAATATTGGCTCTTTGGAAAAGGGTGGGATGAATTTGGAAAAAGTGACTCGTATAGTGGAGGATAATGGTCGAATTTTTTTTTTCATTGAACTCATTTTCTCAAGATATTCAACCTCTACCTCATTTTTCATGTTTGACTCATCAAAAAATTTCACCCATCTTTCACTTGAGTCAATGTTGACTTTTAAGCACAATTGAGTCTCTTTTCTTTCTTTATCAAAGAACATTTTCCAATTGTCACTCATGTCTCAATTTTTCTAGAGACTTTCATCTTTCTTTTCTTCTCACACTTTAGCACAAAAATCAATTACCGCTTCTTTTCAAGCTCATGTTCCACCACTTTTTTCTTTTATCCTCCACTAGATAGGGAGATTTAGCTATTTAGGATAAGTGGCTAAACATTGTAGGTTGCCAAAGAATATGGAAATTAGGCTCAACGGGGGCTAACTACGAACATATGATCTGAGGTTTGAAAATATTTGGCTAAGTGACTTGTAAATCAAAAGATGGCATAAATCATTTCCCATCATTTCACACAAATGTGGTCTCAAGCAAGATTTAAAGCAAGTTCTAGAACTATTGACAATAATCGATCCACTCTCAATTGACAAACCGGGTTAGCATTCGGTTCAAGGCTCAAGTCTCACCGGTTTTCACATGCAACTCAAACACTCTTCTAAAGACTCATCACCACAACAAGTCACAAACTCAAGGTATCCAAGACTCATGATTCAAACAACAACCATCAAGCATCATAATACACTCAAGCAACATTCAAGGAACTAAAATCATCCAACAAAGAGCCATCACACCACACCAACCAACAAGCAAAATAAGATAGGTGAGCCCTATGCAAATGTACATGAAACTCAAATCACAAAATAATACACCCCCCCCAAACTTAGAGCTTTGCGATGCAATTCTAAGTTCGTGCACGGAGTGTTCAATAAATCTCATGCCTAAGAAACACCATCTTAACACATAATTCAAGCAAAACTTTGCCCACAAAAAATTCAATTCACCACAACTCTCATCAACAAACCAAATACACACACTAACACAAGGGAAGCACAAAATAAAGCAAGTACTATAAAAACGAGGAGCGCACTTGTGCAATGTAAAATTCAAGAGAAGTAAAAAGATCACTCCCCCAAACTTAGAGATTTGCTAGGCAACTCTAAGTTCGAGTTTGTGGTACCTTACTTTACACCAAGCTCCTCCTTTCCTTTAAGCTAGCACTTTTACACCCTCTCCTTGCTCACATCTTCAGCTCAACTTCACTTCCTAATAAGAAAAACACAACATAATATAAAAACTACGAAACAACATAAAATAAGGATAAAAATAAAATAAAGCAATAAAAATGGGTTGTCTCCAGTTTAGCGCTAGGTTTAACGTCCTTTGCCGGATGGAACTCTTTCGAGTTCAAACTTTGTTAGGATCTCTGTGTTAGATGTTTTGATGATATAATAAACCAATCAGCTTGTAATAGGACCAGCTGAACATGTTAGTCAGCTGATGAGTTGTTAGGATTAGATAGGTTCAAGTGAGGGGGAATCTACCTTGTTGCCTAGAAGATCCGAAGCTATCATAGAAGAGAAGACCGGCTGAGACCTTGAGGACTTAGCCGATTTCATAAGGCAGAAGATTTAAGCAGCTGACACTGGAGTATCGAGAGCAGATTATCAGAGGAGTTAACATCAGCTGATATCAGAAGATCAGCTGATCAGTTGAGAGCACGTCGCAGACAAAACAAAGACCTTGGATAAAAGACGTATACAGATGAAGTCAAGAAGACCAGCTGAGGTGCACATCAGCAGACTTGCACATCAGCTGAGGTCCAAGTATCAGCAGACTGGTACACCAGCTGAGGAGACAGATCAGCTGAGGTCTTATGCTCAGCCCAGATTCTTCGGAATCATTTTAAGGGTTGACTTGCGACATAGAAGGAAGATTCTCAGAATAGAAGATCAATCAATCAAGGGGACAAACTTGATTGATTGTAGATCGCGAAGATTGACGGGAATCAAGATGGAGATTCAATCAATCACAATGATTGATTGAATACGAGATTA
>JAPKLY010000618.1:204066-224022 GCA_026898435.1 Prunella vulgaris | reverse complement strand
ACATTTTTATCTTTGATTATTATTTTTTCCAATTTTAGGGTTTTTAGGATTTCTAAGGTTTTATAAGTTTCGAAACTACAAACCAACCCTACTTTGCTCATTTTACTCATTATTCCATGCTAATTACACAAAATAACACATTTTAACTTTGATAATCATTTTTTCCAATTTTACGGTTTTTAGGATTTCTAAGGTTTTATAAGTTTCGAAACTATAAACCAACCCTACTTTGCTCATTTAACTTATTATTCCACTATAAATAACACATTTTAACTATAATGATCATTTTTTTTCAAATTTTAGGGTTTTTCGGATTTCTAATGTTTTATAAGTTTCAAACTACAAACCAACCCTACTTTGCTCCTTTTACTCATTATTCCATGCTAAATTACTCAAAATAACATATTTTAAATTTGATGATCATTTTTTTCAATTTTAGGGTTTGACTACAAACCAACCCTACTTATTTTAACTTTGTTGATCATTTTTTCCAATTTTTGAGGTTTTAGGATTTCTAAGGTTTTATATGTTTCGAAACTACAAACTAACCCTACTTTGCTCATTTTACTCATTATTCCGTGCTAAATTACTCAAAATAACACATTTTAACTTTGATTATCATTTTTTCCAATTTTAGGGTTTTTAGGATTTCTAAGGTTTTATAAGTTTCGAAACTACAAACCAACCCTACTTTGCTCATTTTACTCATTATTCCATGCTAAATTACTCAAAATAACACATTTTAACTTTGATGATCATTTTTTCCAGTTTTTGGGTTATTAGGATTTCTAAGATTTTATAAGTTTCGAAACTACAAACCAATCATACTTTGCTCATTTTTCTCATTATTCCGTGCTAAATTACTCAAAATAACACATTTTAACCTTGATGATCAATTTTTCCAATTTTAGGGTTTATAGGATTTCTAAGGTTTTATAAGTTTCGAAACTACAAACCAACCTAACTTTGCTCATTTTACTCATTATTCCGTGCTAAATTACTCAAAATAACACATTTAACTTTGATGATCATTTTTTTCCAATTTTTGGGTTTTTAGGATTTCTAAGGTTTTATAAGTTTCAAAACTACAAACCAACCCTACTTTGCTCATTTAACCTATTATTCCACGCTAAATTACACAAAATAACACATTTTAACTATAATGATAATTTTTTTTCAATTTTAGGGTTTTTCGGATTTCTTACTTATTTATAAGTTTCGAACTACAAACCAACCCTACTTTGCTCATTTTACTCATTATTCCATGCTAAATTACTCAAAATAACACCGGATGGCACCAAAGGAGTTGGAAGAACTCATGATGCAATTGCAAGAGTTGTTGGATAAGAAGTTCATCCAACCTAGTGTATCCCCTTGGGGTACACCGGTCTTATTTCTAAGGAAGAAGAATGACACGTTTAGGATGTGCATCGACTATAGAGAGTTGAATTGACTCACGATTAAACACAAGTGTACATTGCCTTGAATGGATGACTTATTTGACCAATTGAGAGGAGAAAGCGTGTTTTCAAAGATGGACTTGAGGTCGGGATACCATCAATTGAAGGTGAAGGAGAACGATCTGCCCAAGACCGCGTTTAGAACTCGCTATGGCCATTATGAGTTTGTGGTGATGCCTTTTAGTTTAAGTAATGTACCCGCATTGTTCACTGATTTGATGAATAAAGTGGTTCATCCTTTCCTAGACCAATTAGTCATTGCGTTAATCAATGACATATATGTGTACTTGAAGGACAAGTCACAGTATGAAGATCACTTAAGGATGGTACTAGAAGTGTGAGTTTTGGTTGGATCAAGTCATTTTTCTTGGCCACAAAGTATCAGCTCGAGGGATAGAAGTGGATCCGGTGAAGTCTGAAGCCATTAGCAAATGAAGTTCGCCTAAAAATATCAATGAAATTAGTAGTTTCCTTAGTCTATGGGATACTATAGGAGGTTCATAGATAGTTTTTCAAGATTGGCTTCACTAATGACCCATTTGACTAGGAAAAGAGATTAGTTTAAAGAGCTTTAAAGAGTTGAAGAAGAGGCTCATTTCGGCTACGATGTTGATAATCTCGGAAGTAGCAGATGGATTTGTCATATATAGTGACGCATCAAAGCAAGGGTTATGTTGCATTTCGATGCAACATGGCAATGTGGTTGTGTATGCTTCAATGCAAATGAAGATCTACAAGTTGAACTATCCCACGCATGAGTTGGAATTAGTGATGATTATGCAAGCCTTGAAGATTTGGAGACACTATCTTTACTAAGTGTGAGATCTATTCCGACCACAAGAGTTTGAAGTACTTCGCATACAAAAGGAGTTGAACATGAGGCAAAGAAAGTAGTTGGAGTTGGTGAAAGATTACGATTGCACGACCAACTATCATCCCGACAAAATGAATGTAATGGCAGATGATCTAAGTCAGAAGGACAACTATCAATTCAGTTGTTTTGTTGGTCCCATATAGAGAAATATGGTATTATTATTAAAAGAAAAAGAAAAGAGAATTCACAACCCGAATAAAGTAGGAAAAATGAAGGATCATGGATGTGCCTCATTAAAACCTCATCGTAAACCACCCTTGTGGACAAACCGGTCGAGGGAAAAAGAGTGCAAACATCCAAGCCCTTACTCCCCTAAGGACAAGGCCCGGAATACAAGGCCTAAAAAAAACATACCCATAAGAACAACGCCCGGAATACAAAGCCATCATAAGACCAAAATAGAGCAGCTGTGCAAAGCAAAAAATAGCTGGAAATAAATATAAAGACAGCAGCATATAGCAACTATGACAGCAGCACACAGCAACTAAGACAACAGCATAAAGACAACAGCAAACAGCAACTAAGACAGCAGCAAACAACAACTAAGACAGCAGTATAAAGACAGCAGCATACAGCAACAATGACAGCAGCATACAGCAACAAAGACAGCAGCATCAAGACAGCAACAGACTAATAATCCGTAGCCAAATAAGTACGACAAGAAACCCAACTCTCATTATGAGCTCCTGAAGAGGGTGAGTCCTGCTTCGGCGACTAAGAAAATCCCTCCTCCTCTTCCAATTGGTCCGCCCAACTCTTTCTAGCAACCAAAGCCATCTCAAAAGATTTCGGCGCTAAATTATCGATCACAAAATTAGAATTAGCACCCTCACATAAGGAAACAAAGGGCTGCCCACTCCCAACACTGTCAAACATGGAAGCCTTGTCCTATGAGGGGTCAAAACGACGTTGGTTGCCAGCCTGAGGAGATGAAGGAGGTCTGTCGGGTGGAAGAGAGTGTAAAGGGGTAACGCTGCGAAGGGCCTTCTTAATGGAGACACCAGTTGGAAGCGAGATATCAGTAAAGTGAAATTTGGAACGCGCACGAGAAGGTCGAACCTCCTCCCAGCTTGTGTCGTTCGAGTTAGGGTTAAGGGGAGCAAACACATTCCCTGTTGTGACCAAAGCCATATTTAGCTTCTCCGCAATATGGCCATCTTCTGTAGAGGCAGGAACCTCCGCGACAGTCTCCTCGGCATTAATGTGTGATGTAGGATTATCCCCCTTATCCAACCCCACATTATCGTGTTGAAGTTCAGAAGAACGCCTCTTCCGTTGCCTACTTCGGCTACTACCCCTAGCCCCCTGAGGCTTGCTTAACATACTAGATTTAGTACACCGCAAAGTAGGGTGCCCAATCATGTTGCATTCCCTACAAAAATCCGGTAAATTCTCATAATGAAGTGTAGTGAATGCGAATTGGTTCGCCCTTTTATACATAATTTTCTGCTCTAGGTTATTCCGCAGATCCACCTCAATCAACAACCTTGCATAATGACCCATATGGCGGTTCTCTGTGTTTGTATCCACCCTAACCAAGTCCCCAACAGCAGCAGCCAGGGACTCCAAAATAGTTGGGTGCCAGTAGCAGATCCAAGAATCTTACCCACACCTGTGCATAGGTCGTCCGAATTTTGTTTGGATTAAAATCCGGGACCCAATTTTGCAGCCGAAAATTGCATGAATTAAGTTGCCAACTCCTCCGTTTATACACCCTATTTTTATCCATCTCCAAATCAAACAAAATTGTAAAGAACCCCTTACCCAAAGGTATCAATTTAAAGCCTGCAGCAGTACCCCAAACAGCCTTCAAGGCATTTACCAAGTCCAGGCGGGAGAGCAACGGTTTACCAGGTTGTGTAAGCATTCGGCCAATCAAAGCATTATCAAACTCCTTGACACTCTGCCGGTAGGCCTGTTCATCGACCTCAACTATAAAAAATTCACCTTGGCGTACCGGTTTAATTTTGTCAACACTACTCATGGGGCAGTTAGGCTTCAAAGGAGGGGCTGAACATCCCATAACCACCTGTGCAAACGTCTTCTGTATTCCACCATTAGTGATTGAAGGACCATGAGATGTAGCAGTTGGCGAAGCATGTCGCTTGGGCCTGAGATCCACATCTAAATCCCCGGTGGATTCCATCTGTGCGCGGGGTAAATCCGGAACGTTATGTCGGGCAGCAAAGGAATCAGGGTCCACGTTCATAAAAGAGGCCGATTGAATCTCAGCAGAAACCATCGTGGTTGCTTCAAGCGCCGCCTTATGCCTCGCAATACAATCTTTTACGGGTTTATCAGGAATCAAGGGAGGACCCCCGACTTCCGTCTGTGACTCATGTGTCGGATGGCAAGTACCATCCTCGATGTTTTCCCTGTCGACAGACATGGTATGGCCGCCCGATTAGCGGTTTTTATTGTAAGCCCTAACATAATTAGAGAAACCAGGAAAAAGGGTATCCATAGCCTTGATTACTTCGGTGTCTGGAGTACTGTGGGCATGAGACGTCGCCGTAGACGTATCATCACTAGGGTTTGAAGGTAGAACATCATGTTGCATATGAGAAGCCCGATAGAATTCACATAGTCTATCTTTGAGAAAGATTGGATGTAACACAGAAGACATACCCGGAAGATCGCAAGAAATTAAGCAAACCAAGAAACACAGATCAAACGAGGAAAACAAGGGATGATCGCGAGGAATCCCAGAAATCACGATGAACCATAAATCGCCCTACATGATTCAAGACTAACGTTGTAGCCAGTAACGGATTCCATGATCGCCGGAGCCTTAATTAAAAAGATGTATGGGGGGGGAATACACATGTATTTGAAAACTTTTGGATAAACCAAAACACAACAGACTCTTTTTGAAAAATAGAACATATTTTTATTTTGACAAAGGTAGCCCGAGTGACTTCGACAGGGGACCTAGTAGTAGCCTGTCAAAGTTACAAAGAGGCTAGTGATTGATACCTTTCCAATTACAAGGTTAGGTGACCTGTGAGTTGGATTACTATCAATACTAGTCTTTTGGCATCGGATTAAAAATTAAGATAGATTTTACACTCGTGAAAAGATTTTATCCCACACACAAATGGAATAAAACAGTAAACGACAAGGGTTGTTTATAGTGGTTCATAGTTAAACACTCCAACATCCATTTTTGCTGATGTAATAGGAGAATTCCTTCACTTAAAATTCCTTGATTATAGTGCTAAGGTACATTGACCAAGAACACTGACTTGATCGGATTTTTCGTAGCAAAACAAAACATTATTGCTACTCCCCCGCAAGTGTACGGGATCGTCATAGTAGAACACGGAAGTATAACGACCAAGTAGTATCGAACCACAGGATTTAGAAGTGTGATGAGGCCCTAGTGCTACGTGTCGACATGTTATTGTAGTTGCTAAACCGAGAAAGTAAGAAAAAGAAAAGAACAAAAAGCACACTAAATAGAGCAATTAAATAAAATACAATAAAATGGACACCCGACTAAGTAGGGTCAAGGAGAGAGGAAAGTAAATCTAGGTGATGATCAAATTACAAAAATCAAGCAAATGAATTAATTAAACTACTCTAGTTAATTTCGCAATTGTGTGAAAGGACTAATTACTCTAGGCTAACAATAAGCTCGACAGAATAAAAAGCTATGAAAGATAACCCTTCCTCTTCGGGTAATATAGCCTCTCAGTGCGGTGTTCCCAAACCCAGTACTAAAGTGTCCTCCTAATCCTCCACTTTTCGCTCTCTAAATTCGAGATAAAGTGTCTAATGATGGAGGTTCTACTACCAATTACCTTCTCTCGAATGAATAAAAGGCACAATTAAAGCTTCTAATTAATTCTCAAATCACCATCATGCAATTCTTTAGCTCACTCAACCATAATAATATTGCAAGCATAAATTCATACATAAATTAGAAAAGAAAATTAACTAAAGCACAATAAAGCCCATCAATAGAATCAACATCAATCAAGAAATTAAATTAAATATAATTAAATCAAAACATAAGTTCAAAATTCATAATCTTCTCAAACACCTAAAATTACTAAGAGTACTAGCACATCTATTTAAACCCTAAATCTTGCAAAATAAAGGAAAATAAACTAATTAACCATTAATTGAAATACAAAAATTAAAGAAAGAGATAACCCTAGAAGACATCTTGGGGTTGAATCTTCTTGAATCCTTGAATCCCAAAAATACTCTCCTCATTTCCAAGTAGACACCCCACCTAGTGGGTGAAAAAAATATGTGAAGACTCTCAAACCTTACTCTTTTTTCCCTCAAAATGCTGTAAAAAAAATCGCCCCTGCAGCTGCGCCCTTTCTCCCAAAACTGCCAAAAAAAATATGTTTTGCCTCTGTCCAACCTAGCTGCTGCCCTCAATTGTAAAATGGGTTGTGGGCCTTTTAAAAAAAAATAAAATAAAAAAACCAAATGGGCTGCTGCCTTTTCCATTTAATTCCCAAATGGGCTGAAAGCCCTTCTCAATTTAATTCCCAAAATGGCCGCAGCATTCTTTTGATTTAATTCTCAAGTGGGCTTCAATTATTTCGGAAAATGTGATGTGGACTTGAGTAATTGGGCTCAAGAAATGGGCCTCAGCAGCTTTCCTTTCTTCTCGATTTTCTTTTGACTCAACAAAATATTAGGCACATGATTTGCTCAAAAAATTCTCAATTCCTACAAAAAATAGCAAAACACTACCTTTCTCGAAATTAAGTGCAATTAGTCAAATTAGTGTAAAATATGCATGAAATCTAATCAAATTAATCAAATAAAAGATATGATTTTCAAGCAATTTTCACACTAATCAAACACAACTTATGTCCCAATCCCTAGGATTGTTCTGAGTGCTAGTCCTCTCCGGATTTTAATCTGAGCACAGTTTTCAGCTTACTCTCAAATCAATCTCCACTTAAACTTCACAGCTTTTAACTTTGAATGTGTTCCAACTGATTTGAGATAGTCCTTACAATGAAGTGAAGTTTCTGCGCTGGACTATCTCAGTAGGCTTCTAAGGATATTACAGTTAAAGCCTAGAATAAATAGTAGAACTCTAATGGAATGAAAACACTTGGAAAACTATAGATTTTTCAAGTGTTTTCTTGAATGCTTTGAAGATTGAATGCTTGAGTTCTTATGAGAGCTTGAGTGTTTCCCGTAACTTCTCTTCATCTTCAAACTTTGTATTTATCGACATAATTTTAAAATCTTTTACATTGGAGAGAAAGCTTTCAAATTGTGCTATTTTAGTATAACAACGTTCTTCAAATCTTC
The DNA here is from genome assembly GCA_026898435.1 of Prunella vulgaris. Taxonomy (NCBI): domain Eukaryota; kingdom Viridiplantae; phylum Streptophyta; class Magnoliopsida; order Lamiales; family Lamiaceae; genus Prunella; species Prunella vulgaris. The sequence goes on along the minus strand of JAPKLY010000618.1, from coordinate 216,399 downwards.
ATGCAGAAAATCTAAGCATTAATTAGTGAATGCTCATTAAATACAAGTATGAGTTGACTTAGCTGTCTATGTTATTCATGCCATCCTAGGTTGTTGATTGCGTCTGACTTTGACTATGTCAGGCTAGTCAGTTTTTATGTCAGGTCTATACATAGTTGGCCTCTTCTCATTGGCTCAACTCAATACGTACACAGGCAGTCAAACTGCTCTCTTGAAGTCCACTGTCACTTATTCGGGTGACTTAGAACATTCTCTTTGCTGCATTTAATTGGTCTCTTAAGAGTTAAACTAGCCTTATTAAATGTTTAGAACGTTTAATGCTTTAGGCTACTTTAACAGCGGGGTTGAGACTCCAGTATGTTACTTCTCCATTGGTGGGTGTATTTACAATTTAGGCATCAGATTAGTTGCCCTTCACAGGCTAGTTCATCTTCAGTCTTTAAGTGTCCTGTTGCCTTGAACTAGTCTGTCAGCGAATTTCAGTCTCCTAACAAGTAGGTTGTTCTACTAGTCCTTTTTACAACTACTTTATAAATACTCTTAGAGATTTTTGGATTAAATCAAAATATTATTACAACATTTCCAAACATGTTTGTTGTCCACTCAGGAACAATTTTTGAGAGAGATTGTCCAACTAAAGATTGAAGTATTGGAATCACCCAAGAGGGTCGAGGCAATAATGATGGTCTTAACCGTACAACCTAAGTTAAGAGCCCAAATCATAGAAAAGCAAGAGATAGACAAGTTTTTGAGCAAGATAAAGAGTCAAGTAGGAAGTGGAAGCAAGTTTTGAGTGGCTTCGGTTGGCGCACATATGTATGATGGGAGGTTGTCCGTACCAAAGGATGAAGAGTTAAGAATGGAGATATTGGAAGAAGCGCATAGTACTCTTTACACCGTACCTCCCGGAGGCATGGAAATGTATCGAGATTTGAGGATGATCTTTTGGTGGAGAAACATTAAGAGCATTTGTTGAGAATTGCCTACTGTACCAACAAGTAAAGGCATAAATATTAACGACCATTGGGGTTATTGATACCACTTGAGATAGAGAGAGAAGATAATACGTGAGTATTAAAAATAAATGAGTTGTAAATATATAAATAAGAATAAAATGTATGAATATAAATGAGTTGTATGCACCAGTTACACCGTGCAACTCAAGTTCATTTTTAAAAGTTACACAAAATACTATTGAAAAACTACACATGTTATTACTGAAAAGTGTATCTTTAATGATGTAACTTTTCAGTAATAAATTGTACAACTTTTTAAAAATGAACTTGAGTTGCACGGTGTAACTGGTGCACAAGAGACATACTCAAATTTTTATTTTATGTCCAAAACCTTAATGAAAAGTGAATAATTGGACATATAAAATGGCAAAATGAAAATTTTATAATGAAATGGGATGAGAGTTATTTATCAAATTAAAATCAACCAAATCAAGCATACGCTTACGAATAAACAAGAAGAGTGGTGGTAAGTGTAAGGAAAAATAGAAAATCCAACAAAGAAAAAAATATTTAGAGATTAGTATAAGAAATGACTGAGTAGTAAACACCATAAAAATAAAAGATAAATATAACTGACACAAAGGATGACAGAGCTATAATAAAGACAGAACAAAAACCAATTAAGATGTAGAGGGAAAACACATTTGCGGATGAAACGTGAAAAATGAAAAGAATCAATAAAGTTAAGAAAAAAGTGCAAAATAAAACATATTATTACATATATAAAGAGAAAAGATTTTTTTACGGATAAACAGAGAGATGAACAATATAGTATTAACAGAGTTTAAATGATAAATAACATAAATAAAAAATCAGAAAAAAAAAAAGAACGCAACTAAAATATGAAAGAAAAATTACAAGGATAGACATTATGTATGCGAGCATAGTAAAATCCAGAAAAATGAAGAATATAACTAAGTTTAAGAATATGCAAGAAAAATAAAAGTTTAAAGACCATCTTTTTTAATTCATGTCAAATTCAATTGCATTCTCATAATGTTTGCTCGCAAATGTAATTAAATTCTTGCAGAGAAATTAACCACACCAAGAGGATCACAAATAAAATTGAGATAATTCTCACTATTTAAGGAAGAAATTCTTTATTAGAGATTTCGTAAGTATATTTAAAAATAAGGAAAATACAATTTTTTATCCTTTAAGTTTTGTTGACTTTGATTTTCGTCCTCTTATCATTTGAATTTTCAATTTAGTCCTGTAATTACAAAAAAATGACTTTTTCATCCTATGACCTGCTGCTACAGGTCACTTAACAAGTTATATGCTGATGTGTCAATTTTATTTTACATTATTATGTTAAAATTATACTTGGAAGTCTCTGATTGGTAGATGTTAATATTTGACCACGTAAATTGAAAATTCTTTAAAATTGAACATAAAATTAAAGAAAAAACTCTTTATCAAATCTTTTATTTAATTATAATAAAATCATATTTGAAGTCTTGATTGGTGGACACTGATATTTGATCATTTAATTGACAAAAAAATTCATTAAAATTGAACATATAATTAAAGAAAAAACTCTTTTTCATTAATAATTTTAAATATTTTATAAAAATTCAAATTGATTCTCCTATTAAAAAATCTAATTTCAAATCTCATCCACAAGAAAATCTAATAAAAATTAAATTTAAAATTCTATTATAAATTTAAAATATCATAATTTGTATATTAATTAGAGAAATCTAAATAAAATTTCAAAAATAATTAGATCTAATTTTACAAACAAATAAAAATTTCAAAAATAAGGGCTACAATTTTTCAAGCTTATATCAAATTCGGGAGAACTAGTACCCGTTTCTGTTATTTGGGTGTCAACATCTTCTGATTAATACTTATATCAATTATCGTTGAAAAATTTTGTAAGATTGATCAAAATATTAATTTTAAAGTTATATATTGAAAAATATCATTCAATATATTTCTCTAATTAATAAAAAATTTATGTACAATTTCTGTTAAAATAACATTTTTATTGAATTGACTCATTATTTTAAATTAGCCCCTTATAATTATTTATTATTGAAATATTTATTTATTTTTAAAATTAGATTTAATTATTTTGAATTTTTTATACAAATTTCTTTAATTAATATATATAAATTATGATATTTTAAATTTATAATAGAATTTTAAATTTTAATTTTTTAGGTTTTCTTGTGGGTGATATTTAAAGTTAAATTTTTTAATAAGTGAATCAATTTGAATTTCCATAATATTGAAAATTATTACTGCAAATAATTTTTTCTTTAATTTTATGTTTAATTTTAATGAATTTTTAAATTAAATAGTCAAATACTAGTGTCTACCTATTAGAGACTCTCAAATATGACTTTATCATAATAAAATAAGATAAAATCGACATATCATCATATAACTTGTTAAATGACCTATAGTAGCAGGTCGCAGGACAAAAAAGTAAAATATTTTCTTATAGTGATAATAATTAGAAATGATAGATTTTAATATTTAAATTATTGAAATTAATTATATGAGTTAAAGAGAAACAAAAGAGAGAATGACATTTGGGAACATTAATTAGGCCGATTTATTTCACTTGGACATAAAAAAACCACAAATTAAGAGGACACAATTGAAAAAGATAGAAACAACAAATACAGCCTTAATTCTGCTTAATATGCATATTAAGCCTTAATTTCATTCGCAACAGCGGACAATGGATACTTCATCTCACATGACAGCTTGAGCCTCTCGCTCAAGTCCACCCCCCTCTTGTCGTTCTCCGTCCACTCATAGTTGTGCACCAGCTCCGCCACCCAAAGGGACACCGTAGCCATCCCCAAGTTCTTACCTGGGCAGACTCTGCGGCCAGCTCCAAATGGCGCCAGCCTCATATCGCTGCCGCGGACATCCACATCAGCGGCCACGAATCTCTCGGGGCGGAACTCAAGAGGGCTTTCCCATACGGCAGGGTCATGGGTGATTGACCACATGTTGACCATGGCAGTGGTGCCAGCAGGAACCACCATACCATTGCTGAGGGGGACATCTGATGTGGAGAGACGAGCCCAAGAGAGGAGCGGGCCTGGTGGGTGGATCCTGAGTGTCTCTTTCACTACAGCTTGGAGATACGGGAGGGCGCCTACCTGCGCATCTGATAGCCCTGTGGTGGCATTAAGCTCTGCCCGGAGCTTCGATTGCACCTCTGGGTGTAGCACAAGCTCCGCCATGACCCATTCCGTTAGGAGTGCGGTGGTGTCAGTTCCTCTAAATATCATCTCCTGCAAAGATAATAATATTATATTAAATTTTATATATACTAAAAAAATAAAAGTATATCATTTTATTTTTGTATATAATTAAGTAAAAAGCTAGGTACCCATAGGACTGCGATCATGTCAGCTTCATCAAGCTTCTCTTCACCTTCTAAAGAAAGTAAGACATCAACAAAATCAGCAGTATCAGACAAATTTTTGGACTCATTCTTGACCCTATGATCGTCGATGATGCTTTTCACGAGCTTCTGCACACGAGGAACGAGAGCTTCGCAGCGGGTGACAATGCGAGAAGGATCATAAACATAGGAAAGCCAGGGCAAATGATCCGACCAGTTGAAGGATCCTAAGAGTTCAAATCCTTCCCTCACCATTTCTTCAAGCTCCTTCAACTCAGCCACCTCCTGGTAACGCTTCCCGAAAACGCTACCCATGATGTTATTCAATGATGCCATCTGCAAATGCTTCCTCAAACTAACAGAGCAGTTAACTGACTGCTCGTGTGCAATGTTACTCAGCATAACGGCGCAGTCGCTTTGTCGCCCAGGCTCATGGGCCGCAATACGTTTGGGAGCGAATAAATGAGAGGCAGCAATGCGACGGAGGTGGCGCCAGTATGTACCATTGGGGGCAAATCCAATGGCGCGGCTGAACATCAGGCTGCGAGCCGATTGCTTAATAGGGCGGTCGGCAAAGTGAGGCGAGGTCAAGATTTCCTTCGCCACTTGAACATCGGAAGCCACCACCACCGGTGTATTACCCAGGCTAAAAGCCATGAGTTGTTTGGCATTCATGGCCGAAGCGATTGAAGCCAAGGAGCGGTGAGCCAATCCACGGCTTAGAGTGAAGAGGTTGCCGAGATAAGGAAGGCCACGTGGGCCGGGAATAGCCACGGTACCGTATTTATTTCGCCCATTTTTCCAAGCTATTCCACCGGGGGAGAAAGCCCAAGTGAGAATAGCAATGGACAAAAACACACAAAATAGAGATACGAGTAGGTACTCATCAAGAACAGTATTAGAGCCGAGGACAGCTGGAAGAGTGAAAACCCACCAGCTCGAATCCCTTGTTGCCATGGCGCTCATTTTGTAAGAGAGATATATAGATTGAAGTGGTGAAAAATGAAATGTGATGAAGGGGTATTTATAGCTTACATGCGATGAAATATATATATATATATATATATATATTCTTTAGAGCAATTTTGATAGTATTTTTTCATCTCTTATTTCAATATTTTTAATGTATGGTAACTATAATTAACTCTTTTCTTGTATGAAAAAATAATGAAGCACCAATATGGAATCATTAATATTACAAATTATCGTTAATGACTCATATCATGTATTACAAATAAAAAAACATATGATAAAACACCAACTTGAAAAAATGATCTATATATATAACATTACAAATTATCATTAATGACACATGATATATTTTAAGACTCAATTTACTTTAGAGATAAGAATAGTATTGAATATGATAAGGTCAGATGAAATTAGTATCGGGGATTTGAAAAAAATTATCTCATCCATCACACTTTAATGAATTGGATTAAACTGAATTAGTTGATTAGTTTATTAATACATGTTATCCATCACACTTTACTGAATTGGATTAAACTGAATTAATTGATTAGTTTATCTTATTAATACCTATGACCATGAGGTCATGGGTTTAAGGAGTAAATTTTTTATACCTATAATTAGTCTACTGTTCACTTTTGATCTCAAAAATATTAATTTTTTAATTTTGATCCCATAAACTATTGGATTGTTCAATTTTAATTTCTTTTTTTTGATAAAATAAAAAAATATTTTTATTTTTATCATGTATCGCTCACTTGCCACCGAAAAATTGGTGGTGAATTTAATTTTAATTTTTCATTGTAATTTTATTACACTATGATAATTGAGGGAAAAAACTAAAATAAATAAAATTAAAAGAAATTAAAATTATTCAAAAACTAATAAAATTAAAACTAAACTAAAATGACAATAACTTGTCGGAATCATTTTTATCAACTATTACTATTTAACTTACACACTATCACTGTTATGAATATACACCATCACTGTTAAAAGATCAAGCATATTTTTATAACAACGATAGCATATATGAATAACAATTATGGTAATTATGCTTAACAGTGATACGAGTTCGTGTGAACTCCATATCACAAGAGACCTACTCAACTAAAATTACACAACGTTTAAAAAAATCGAATTAGAGTTCTTCCTCAATCAAATCACCAGGAACAACTCATCTCAATTTCTTTCTATCAACAATATTTGTGTTATTCTGATTCTTCATATTCCCATACACAAAGACCTTAATATTTTTCAATTCCGGTGCTGTACAAATATCATATTCTGTACACATCACATTTTAAAAGTACATAAATTATAAATTTGAGAAAGAACGCGAAAACGAATAGAAAATATTAAAAGAAGGAAAAATTATAAAATTATGTGTATGTGCAAATATTTTGAACAAATTTATAAATATGTACACTTTTTTGAACTAATATGTAAATGCCCAAAGAAGGAAGAATTACAAAATAATTTGAAAAAATAATACTAATTAGAAATTAGTTCTGTGCAAATAAAAAATACACTTGTATGTAAAAAAATTAAGAATTTTTACAAATACTTTAAACCTATTTATAATTATAGTCACTTTCTGAACACAAATGTAAATGCACTTTAAAAGAAAAGGTGTTAAATGTTTGTTAAGGATAATTGAAGATGAAAGTGTCTTAAATGTTAAAAGAATTAAAAAGATATTACATAAAGAAGAAATATACTTTTAGGAATAAAAAATGAGGGATGAGAAAGCTTTAAAATATGAATTATATTGGATATGATAAGGTGAGATGAAATAGGTATTGGGGATTAGAAAATTTTTATCTTGTTCACCAATTTAATGAATTAGATTAAGTTGAGTTAATTAATAAATTTATCTTCTTCATACCTATTACCAAGAGGTTATGGATTTATTGAAAAAAAAGTGTTTTTAGTCCTATAAGTTTTCTAGTGTCCAATTTTAATCTAAAAAAATCTTAAATTTTTTATTTAGATCCCATAATTTATTGCATTATTTAATTTTGATCTTATATGTGATAAAAATAAAAAATAATGCTATTTTTTCATGTGTCGTTCATGTGCCAGCGAAAATTGGAGGTGAATTATTTTTTTAATTTTTATTTTATTGCACTCTGATGAAAAAAAAAAACTAAACTACAAAAATAAAAGAAAATTGCACTATATAAAACCTAATAAAATTAAAATTAAACCAGATTACACAATACTAAAGTAAGATCGAATTAGGGTTCTTCTTCAATCAAAGCACTAGGAACAACATATCTCAATTTTTTTCCATCAACAACATCTATTTCAATTATTCTTATTCTTTCTAAGCATCACAGAGACCGTAATATGTTTTAATTCTTTTGCAACAAAACTATTGTCTTCCATACATATCACAATTTAAAAGTACATAAATAATAAATATTAAACGAATAAAGATGAAAAAAATGTTAAGGATAATTGAAGTTGAAAGAGTAGTACATGTTAAAAGAATTGAAAAGACGTTACTTAAAGAAGAAATATACTTTAAGGGATAAAAAAGGGAACGATAAAGCCTTAAAAATAGGAAAAAAATGGAAAACAACTTAATAGAAAGAGGAAAAGTTGTTAAAGAATCACATTAGATGTGTGAATGTAGTAAATTCCAAAAATAAAAACAAAAAATATATATTTTAACTATCTTGAATCATTTTCAAGAAAAATAAAAGTTAAGAGATCCATTTTTTTATTTTTGCTTTTAAAAAAATAACTTAAATAAATTATTTAATTATTTATAATCTCTTAATAAGTGTTTACACTACAAAAAATATGCGAATTAGCGACCGATTTTGACTAATAGTCAAAAAGACCATTTTTCGACCGATTAGCAACCGCCAATATCAAAATAAATTAGCGACCGCCAGCAGTCGGTCGCTAATTTAGTCAGTCAACAAATTAGCAACCGAAAAGACGGTCGCTGATTTATTTTGATATTAGCGACCGCCAAAACGGTCACTAAATTCTAGATTCAGAAGCGGGTAGGTGGGCAATTGTTGCCCGATTCGATGTTTATTATTAGCGACCACTTTGGCGGTCGCTAAATTAAAAAGGCGGTTGCTAAATTTTGAATATAGAACAGCTTCTGCACTCTTCTTTCCTTTTCATTTGTGAAGAATAAACCCCCCCCCCCCCCAACCTTCAAAAAGTCTCTCAAATGTGAAGAAATATTGTTTCAGCATGTTGGTTGCAATCGTTTGGGTCCATTGTCACATTGTGCTCGTTGCTTCAATTTGACCGTATATTTTTACATTTTTACCGTTTTATTTCTAATGTTGAATAAAGTTTATTTTCTTGATAAAAGACATGTTAGATATAAAACATAATTTGTGTGTTCGATTTGTGATAAATTTAGCATTATTTGCATGCTGTATATTTATTATATATGGATATATCTACTTTTATTGGAGATCAATCCTAATTTTGTTAGAATTTTATTGTGTAATTGAGGTATGATTATATATAGTGGATTTTTTGTTTTAAAAAATTGGATATGATTGTTTATAGTCGAAAATCTGACGAATTTTTTTATAATTCGAATGTGATATATTCTTAATTTAAATCAGATGAAACTTTTATAAATTTCTAAGGTTTTATAAGATTTCTAAGGTTTTATAAATTTCTATGTTTTATAAATTTCTAAGGTTTTATAAATTTCTAAGGTTTTACAAATTTATAAGGTTTTGTAAATTTCTAAGATTTTATAAATTTCTAAGATTTATAAATTTCTAAGGTTATATAGGATTTCTAAGATTTTATAAATTTCTAAGGTTTAATAGGATTTCTAAAGTTTTATAAATTTCTAAAGTTTTATAAATTTCTAAGGTTTTATAAATTTCTAAAGTTTTATAAATTTCTAGGATTTCTAAGGTTTTATAAATTTCAAAGGTTTTATAGAATTTCTAAGGTTTTATAAATTTCTAAGGTTTTATAGGATTTCTAAGGTTTTATAAATTTTGGAGGTTTTGTAAATTTCTAAGGTTTTATAAATTTCTAAGATTTTACAAATTTCTAAGGTTTTATAGGATTTCTAAGGTTTTATAAAGTTCTAAGGTTTTATAAATTTGTTGGGACAATCTGAGTATTTTGATTAGATCCCAAAACCCCTGATGAATTTGCCTATGTACAGTTGTTCAGGTTTGTCTAGTTCAGGATAGTCAGGTTAGGAATTCAGTTCAGGGGGAACATACTGAAGACTGAAGAATATTGGAGTCGACCCAATTTACTGAAGTCTGAAGTGCAATCCATACTGAATAAGTCAGAGTCAGTCTTGCTGAAGATTGCCTGAACTGAAGCTGAAGAACGAGGCCTGATAATCCGTCCTGAAGACAATCCTGAAGTACCATTGGCTGATGTTTCTACTGGGTACTCTAAGCATACTCAGGACAGAACTTAGTCAGTGAAGAGTAAGTCTAACCTATCAGGCTGTGCTGAATGCACATAAGACCTGACTTAGGCCTTGGTTCAGTTTACCTGAATCATGTAAGTCCAAAGCAAAAAGGTTACACATACTGGGCTGAATAACCTATCAGGTTGTGCTGAATGCACATAAGACCTGACTTAGGCTTTGGTTCAGTTTACCTGAATCATGTAAGTCCAAAGCAAAAAGGTTAGTTATGTTATGGGACAAGAGACAAAGAGAATGTCAGTAAGACTCCAATAAGACAAACACTCAGACTGAGTTATTAACAAGAGACTCAGAGTATTGAATGTACGAGGAAGGACAAATGTCTGAAAGTCAACTAGCCGTTAGAACGGAAAGCCAATGATCTTTCGACACGTGTGTACGGAGTCTGCGCAGCATTTAATGCGGCATTTAATGCATCTCACAGTTGCAGGCGGTGGGACAAACTTGCCAGATTAAGCATGACGATTAGGTCAAACAGTACTTCTAGCCTGCAACCACCCTAAAATAGGAAAGATTTGATTTGATCTCCTCTAACGGATCTATTTTGAATCTTGCCTATAAATAAGGAGAGCCTTGCACCCATTCAAGGCTAACGGGAAATTTCTAAGCGAAAGCTCTCAAGAATCCAAGCACTCAAAGCATACTATAAGCAACACTCTGCAATTAAATTTCCCTAGTGTTGTAGTAGGATTCTCTCTGTATTTGCTTAGATCGATAGCTCTAATACTTAGCATTGCTTTGTACTGCTAGAGCTATCCTAGTTGGAAACCAGAATACCAAACCACTCAGGGTGTGAGATTGGTTGGTTAGAAGGACTGGGACTTGTAAAACGCCAGGGGTCAGTTCCTAAAAGAGGAAGTTGGCTATTCGTGTCCCTTGGCACGTAAAACCCAAGTACCTATCCTCAGGGTTTTGAGGATAGCTTCTTGTTAAATCAGGTCGTGGACGTAGGAGTTGGTTATCTCTGAACCACGTTAAAAAGACCCTTGTGTGCTGATTTACTGTTTTGTTCAGGATCATAACTGTCATCATACTAAACTGAACATTCTGCACTGTTCTTACATTCAGGACTGAATCAATCATCCTGAATCTTAATACTGTGCACTTAGCCTTAACCACCAGTTTACTAAGCAAACTCAGAGAAAATGTTTTCAGAAACTAAAACGAGTTGAAACTAAGGGCTCACTTTCCGCACGTACTCTAGCTCATTGAGATAGTAGTCCAACTGACTTGCTTCCGAGCAGTCAGTAGGTTTGTTATCTCTACTGAGCTTCCGAGCACTTTACTCACACTCAGCTTATCTGACTCATTACTGAACTGTCCCTGCTGCCCTTGTGGACCTTCAACATACTGAGTAATTCAGGGAATCCTGACTGAGAGTGTTAGAGCATTTTTCTGAGTCTTTTCAGAAAAATCTGATATCAGTGTATTCCCCCCCCCCATACACTGATTTATACTCGTTTCCGGACCAACAAAATTCCTAAGGTTTTATACGATTTCTAAGGTTTTATAAATTACTAAGATTTTGTAAATTTCTAAGGTTTTATAAATTTCTAAGGTTTTATAGGATTTCTAAGGTTTTATAAATTTCTAAGGTTTTATAAATTTCTAAGGTTTTGTAAATTTCTAAGGTTTTATGGGATTTCTAAGGTTTTCTAAATTTTTAAGGTTTTATAAATTTCTAATGTTTTATAAATTTCTAAGGTTTTATAAATAAATAACTCAAAATAACACATTTTAACTTCGATGACCATTTTTTCCAATTTTAGTGTTTTTAGAATTTCTAAGATTTTATAAGTTTCGAAACTACAAACATACCATACTTTACTCATTTTACTCATTATTCAATGCTAAATTACTCAAAATAACACATTTTAACTTTGATGATTATTTTTTCAAATTTTAGGGTTTTTAGGATTTCTAAGATTTTATAAGTTTCGAAACTACAAACCAACCCTACTTTTCTCATTTTACTCATTATTCCATGCTAAATTACTCAAAATAACACATTTTAACTTTGATGATCAACCAACCCTACTTTGCTCATTTTACTCATTAATCCATGCTAAATTACTCAAAATAACACATTTTAACTTTGATAATCATTTTTTTCCAATTTTTGGGTCTTTAGGATTTCTATGGTTTTATAAGTTTCGAAACTACAAACCAACCCAACTTTGCTCATTTTCCTCATTATTCCGTGTTAAATTACTCAAAATAACACATTTTAACTTTGATGATAATTTTTTCCAATTTTAGGGTTTTTAGGATATCTAAGGTTTTATAAGTTTCGAAACTACAAACCAACCCTACTTTGCTCGTTATACTCATTATTCGGTGCTAAATTACTCAAAATAACACATTTTAACTTAGATGATCATTTTTTTCCAATTTTAGGGATTTTAGGATTTCTAAGATTTTTATATGTTTCGAAACTACAAACTAACCCTATTTTGCTCATTTTACTTATTATTCAATGCTAATTACTCAAAATAACACATTTTAACTTTGATGATCATTTTTTCCAA
>JAPKLY010000618.1:191804-204056 GCA_026898435.1 Prunella vulgaris | reverse complement strand
CTTTGATGATCATTTTTTCCAATTTTAGGGTTTTTAGGATTTCTAAGATTTTATAAGTTTCTAAACTACAAACCAACCCTAGTTTGCTCATTTTACTCATTATTCCATGCTAAATTACTCAAAATAACACATTTTAACTTTGATGATCAACCAACCCTACTTTGCTCATTTTACTCATTAATCCATGCTAAATTACTCAAAATAACACATTTTAACTTTGATGATCATTTTTTTTCCAATTTTTAGGTCTTTAGGATTTCTATGGTTTTATAAGTTTCGAAACTACAAACCAACCCAAGTTTGCTCATTTTCCTCATTATTCCGTGCTAAATTTAAAAATAACACATTTTAACTTTGATGATCATTTTTTTCCCAATTTTAGGGTTTTTAGGATTTCAAAGGTTATAAAGTTTCGAAACTACAAACCAATTCTACTATTATCATTTTACTCATTATTCCGTACTAAATTACTCAAAATAACACATTTTAACGTTGATGACCATTTTTTCCAATTTTAGGGTTTTTAGGATTTCTAAGTTTCAAAACTACAAACCAACCCTACTTTGCTGATTTTACTCATTATCCCATGCAAAATTACTCAAAATAACACATATTAACTTTGATGATAATTTTTTTTCCAATTTTAGGGTTTTTTGGATTTCTAAGGTTTTATAAGTTTCAAAACTACAAATCAACCCTACTTTGCTCATATTACTCATTATTCCGTGCTAAATTACTCAAAATAACACATTTTAACTTTGATGATCAATTTTTCCAATTTTAGGGTTTTTATGATTTCGAAGGTTTTATAAGTTTCGAAACTACAAACCAACCCAACTTTGCTCATTTTACTCATTATTCCGTGCTAAATTACTCAAAATAACACATTTTAACTTTGATGATCATTTTTCCAATTTTAGGGTTTTTACGATTTCTAAGGTTTTTTAAGTTTCGAAACTACAAACCAACCCTACTTTGCTCATTTTACTCATTATTCCATGCTAAATTACTTAAAATAACACATTTGAACTTTGATGATCAACCAACCCTACTTTGCTCATTTTACTCATTATTCCATGCTAAATTACTCAAAATAACACATTTTAACTTTGATGATCATTTTTTCCAATTTTTGTGTTTTTAGGATTTCTATGGTTTTATAAGTTTCGAAACTACAAACTAACCCTACTTTGCTCATTTTCCTCATTATTTCGTGCTAAATTACTCAAAAGAACACATTTTAACTTTGATGATAATTTTTTTCCAGTTAAGATCCTGAAGGAAGGAGGGATGGCGATAATGACCTCTGCAGCTGCAAGCATCAGAAAATATAAAAAGAGTTAGAAAATTTTTGTAAAATTTCAAAAAGTACAAGACGAAAGCTTATAAGGACTATACTTGCGGGACGAGCAACTTGAGCTCGCAGATGATGAGGAGTTGTGATCAACCCCGAGCCGATGCGACAACTGGATTTGTTCAAGTACTCGAAAGTCCTATCCTTTTTATTCCGGCGGCAAACAAGAATGCAGGTGAACTTGAACTCCTCAGACAAGCTCGTCTTCTTCCAACGCTGAGGGATCAATCCTGTAGACACAAAGAACAAAGAACATCAGATACTATAACAAGAATGAAATTTAAATTGCTAACGAATTCTACGCTGCAACTCGCCAAACTCAGTAGGGGACATAATACGTCCCCCGAGACCCTCGCTGTTATCAGGAGCCCGCCAATCACCGCCGATAAAAAAGAATTGTTCCTTCCAGTCTCTCACTTTGTTGGGCAGTCCCTCAAGGATCTTCATATCACTCCTCGCCTTAAGGTAGTAATAACCCTGGCCCTCCTCAGAGCACTTGCTAAGGCAGAGGGTGTAATTCACCTCTTGAGGAGTCAGGCGATCCTTGTACTTCTCCAAGGTAAAGACCGTGCAGAGTGATATCAAGTACGTCCAAGCGTTGGGTGTTAGCAGTGTGATCGCTAAACCCTTCGTCTCCAAAAAGCGCCCAATGAGAGGGTGAAGGGGTAATGTTACACCAGCAGCCAAAGTATGCACGTTTATGGCTGTTAATCCTTCCGGGGGACGGTCAGCTCTTTCTTTCTCCCGAGGAGCATACATTGTGACGTCGCAGGGAATGTGATACTCCCTCCGAATGTGGTCAAGATCATCCTCGTCAATGGTACTCACTACGGTATTTGCCTTGTAGTTTGTGCGGTCACCTTTTTCAAGTTCCTGATATTATCGAGGAGGAGTCTGGAAATCGGCGGCGTATCGCTCGTAGTATGCTCTCCAGTCAAACTCTTGCGCAACACCTTCGGGGATGGACCTCTCGGACATGTGCGGTTGAGGGAAGCTAGCAGACTCGAACCACTCAGTGATAGAGTCGCTCTATCGTCACTACTGGAGAGCATCTCTACATCCTCCGTATCATTACCCTCAGGGCGAGCAGCGGGCTGCTTGACTGCTTGATCTCCCAGCTGCTCGCCAGGATGCTCGCCGGTCTCCTCGTCAGCCTGGTCGCCTCCCACCTCCAAAAACAGATCAACTTCCTCAATCGCAGAATCAGATCCCGCCAGATGGACCGAGGATAAGCCTGCAATCGGACCACCTTCTTCCATATCTTCCACCATTGGTCGTTTGCCCGGATTCCGGTGAGAAATGGTACGGCTTGAAGACGATGACATAATAAAGGAAAAGAAGAGAGAAGGAATTCGAACCTAGGAATGTGCTAACTATGGTGTTAATAAACCCGTCGTCTTGATTCCGGTCGAAATTCATCCCAAACAAGAAAATCTGGTGAACAAAAATAACATAAGGAATAAAAGAGAATAATGCAAAAAGGATAAATAGAAAGAAAAAGATGGAGAAACTACCTTTGATCGAGATACCAAAATCATTCGTCGGAATAAGGAAAGCAAAGATCGCAGGAAAGCTTAAAGATTTTGGACTGCCGGAAAACTTAGAGAGAAAGTAAGTGGAGAAGAGAATGAACAGTGAAGGAAGAACCCTATTTATACATTCGGGTTAAAGTGAAAGAGGGAAAAGATTTTAAGGGACTTAGTTGCAAAATATTTGAAAGGTTTTTGAAGAGGCACGCCTTTTCGTGCGACTGATTGGCACACGAAACGATGAGGCGCCTCGTATTCCGGAACGTCACCCCAGTTGTCAAGAGAGAGCGAGCAAGAAAGGCGAGCATGAAGGCGAGCACCATGTTGCTCGCAGAGTTGCTCGCCAACACATCAAGATAATTCCAGCATATACTTTGATAAAGATAAATCAAATCAAAGCATATACTGAGGGGCAAATGTTGATAAAAGGTTCTAAGCTTGAGGATTAGAGAATAACCGAAGTATAAACAAGCAGGAATGAGTAAGCTGCTCGCCCACATGCTCGCCCAGGTGCTCGCCCACATGCTCACTTGAGCCCAGAGGTGTCGAGGTAACAAGCCTACATGGTCAATCCCCAGTTGCTCGCCTCAATGCTCGCTGGACTGCTCGCCACTTGATCGCCCGAAGCTCCGGACATGACGAAGCAACAAGCCCATGAAGCCAAGACTAGGTTGCTCGCCTTCATGCTCGCCCACCTGCTCGCCTCCATGCTCGCCCTCGGTCTGGACGTGGCAAGGTAGCAAGCCAAGTGGATAAGCCTACAGTGCTCGCCCGTCTGCTCGCTACAATGCTCGTCTATTCCTCGAAAGAAAGAAGACACAAGATATCTAAGGAACCTGTATGAAGGGTTCAGATCATTTAGGCCAGAGTTAGTGGGGTAGAACATCCAGGGGTGACAAGTGGGGGACACTTGTCACCACCAGAAGCCATGTGGCTTAAGTGGGCGCCACCTCACCCTTAAAAGGGGTATAAATATGTAAAAACGTCTCATTTTGAAGGATCTGATTTCTAAAATACAAGAGATACATTACACAATTTCTCTATCTACATTTCAACTACTAAATCATATTATAAATCCCATTAATACCTTTTGATTATTGTTTGAGTGATTTCATAAGTATAATTAGCCACATAAGTCCTACAGTTATATAAATTGCTAAACATATATATATATATTTATAATTATGTTTTATTATTTATTAAATAATTATTAAATACTAAATACATATTTAGAATAATCATATTTAAAATAAAAAATAAGTATTTTTAATTAAAATTATATAATCTTCAATATTTTATAAAAAAATTTAATTTAAAATTAATATATAATTTTTTAAAACAAAAGGACTATAATCAAGAAATTAAAAAAATAAAGGACTAAATCTGGACTCAAACAAAATTACAGGACCATTTTTTTATATTTTCTCATGTCTATGCTTCTACCCAAACTTGTTAAAGAGAAACCACATCTAATTCACATCACTTGGTTTTTATTAGCACAAATTTGTCATTACCAAAATTAACGTTACCAATCAATATTTTGTTAATATTCCACGGGATACTTTCTTATTAGGGCATAACAAGTATGCTGAAAATTACAGATTTTTTTACGAATACATAATTGGAATTGGAATCAAGAATCTAAATATTAAATTTTATATGTTTTAATACTATCATAAATGTCCATATACGTTATAATTAAAATTATTTGAACTCAAATTTTATAGTAAACGAACCAAACTATATTGTATATTAAACTTATTATTTTTTTAAAAAAAATTGTAAGGGAATAATTTAATTTTAAGAAAATATAATCAATGAATTTGTTACACATTTGTGGAGAAGCAAATGTTTCATATAAACATCATAATATTGAAGAGAATATAACTTAGAACATCTATTTGAAATATTCTTATTATCTAGCTTTGTTGTATGATTTTTTTTTTTATCAATCAATGGTAATTAAATACATAAATTATCGAATGACCGTCTCCTAAAAGTCCTAAGGGTGATAAGGTGTCAAAATGACATATACTTTTTTATTCTGCATAACTTAATGGCGATTCGCAAACTCAACCTAAAAAAATAAAAGTGTTTAATTTTTTTGTAAAAGCACTTAAAACATATTTTCAACAACTATTTTATCTGTTTATTATTATTTTTGGTCAAGCAACAATTTTTAGCTTTTAACTTCTACTTAAACACTTCTACACATTTTTCAATAAAATAATATCCAATGCCCTTTTTAGAAGTACTTCTTTTGCAAACACGTTTTCTTAATTATTTTTTAAAATCACTTAAGTTTAAAATACTCCTTATTTTTTATTTTGCCACTAAAATTATTTAATATCACTTTTTCAATTCTATTAG
Organism: Prunella vulgaris; assembly: GCA_026898435.1. Lineage (NCBI taxonomy): Eukaryota > Viridiplantae > Streptophyta > Magnoliopsida > Lamiales > Lamiaceae > Prunella > Prunella vulgaris. Next base: position 198,803 of record JAPKLY010000618.1, on the reverse strand, counting down.
AGATTGCAAACATGCCGTTAATATATTTCAATGTTGCAAGCAGCTTACTACTTTTGACTTATAGACCAATATTAAGGTAGTACAGTATTGAGAAGCTATACCTCACAAGTAAGGCAAATTATTTTATGAAAATAGTTGGTTATAAATTTATCATAAAATAGTTTTAATCTACTAAATATTTGAAGAGGAGTAGTAAAAATTTGGGTTAATAGTAATATATTATAATTATTATAAATTTTATTAACCTCAAATTTTTATACTTGTAATATTATCTTTTATAATCCTGATCAAATTTATGATATTTTATTTTTGTTTTGAAAAAAAAAAAGCTTTTCACAAACACACTCTGATACTCAAGTTTTAATGCTTGCCATCAATACATTTAAGGGTGGAACGCAGCTTGTCCCTTGGAGAATTGCGGGTCTTTGCAGTCAGGTAATGGAAATGGCTAAGTCCATGACAACACATCTTTCGGGAAGGGAATCGGGCAGCTCACTTTGTTGCAGGGTCAGGCTTGAATAGAAGTTGTAGTGGGGTTTCGCCGGAGTTTATTAATTCTATATTGTATGAGGATTTCGTTAGGACTTATTGTAGAGTTAAATCCTAAATTGTTCTCTTTATTATCCATCGATTGGATTATTTCCCAGCCTTGTATTCCGGGCTATGACCTATGGAAGTGGATTGTGTTGGTTGCACCATTTTTATCCTACGTCTGGTTTTCCAACAAGGGTGATTTACGGCTAAGTTTTTAATGAGGCCCAACTAATCCAGCTTGTTTTACTTCCTGTTTCCGGGTTGCGGAGCACTTCTTTTTGTTCCATTGTTACTTTCTTTTCTCTTTTCTTTTTAATCTAGTACCTGATTCGTCTGATACTCAAGTTTTAATATTATTGTGTTCGGTTTAAAATATAGAAAAAAAAATTGGAGGGCGAAAAGGAAAATGCCAAATTTTTGGGCCAATATTTGCCAAAGCCCAATTGACTAGCTAGGCCATATCAAACCCAATTCTTTTCAAGCCACATAAATTAATGTCCAACTTAGTCTATTGTTGTTTTATAACTCACCTATAATGTAAAATCATTGCAAAAATAAAATAATATTTATAAAACTGTAAATCCTAACTATTACAAAATGAGAAAACCCGAGTCGAGTGAAGATTTTTTTTTCCCACAAAACATAAATGTCATGGTTACTGATCATAGGATGACGTGATATTTTTAAAGGTAAAATGATTTTTTAATTTTTGTATGAGTAGAACCAGTTAGTACAAAGCTCCAGTGAACTTATAATGTTGGAAATATTGGTTTTGACCATATTTTAATTAAATATTAAGTGACAATTTAATTATCCGTTTTGCGTAAATGGATTTGGTTGATATATTTCTCAAAACCAAATTGGTGTGAATGAGAGATTAATGTCATTTAATATGTGGATAAGTACATTAATGAATGTATTTATTGTGGTAATAGTGAAGTGTTGTGTCTCTTTGAATTAAAGAGGTAACCTTTCGTGAATGGTTTTTTCCTAAGGGTTGCGACTCTTTGGAATAATGAAATGTGAAGAGTCACACCTATTACCCGCAACTCTTGGAAATCTATAAATAGATCTCCCCCACATTGACTTTGAGACATTGAAAAAGATACTTGAACATACTTGAATAAAGGGGTGAGGCCAGAGCGAAGAAATTAGATACCGATACGCTGTAACCGGCAGCGGTTGTTTACCTTATGGAGGCCGTCGACGGCGAGGCATCCTTCACGACTGGCCATGCCTCCATCAGCGGCAAAATCAGAGACCGTCGTGCGTTTATGAGACGATTAGACGACGACAACATGAGACGCCGTTGATGTGTTTCAACAAAACCGCCGCAGATGGCTGAGCGGCGCGGGTCTCTCTGTCCGTCAGTAATTACCACCGGTGGGTCAAAGGAGATGAGCCTAGATCCGGCGCCTCCTCCTGGTGTGGCGCTGACGTGGTAGGGCGATGAATGGCCCGACCGGGGATGCACAGTCAAACTCGAACCAAACATGGGGTTCCGAGCAAATGTTAGTGAATCGAAACGTGGTAGTGAGGCGCCGTGTCGTTTCGATGAAGCCGCGTCGTTTCAGTTTGAAATTAGAACTGAAAATCGCTGGTGTCATTTGTGATGCGGCGCACCTATTCAGGGTGAAACAAGTCACTCTTAGACCACGTTTATCAGCAACCTAGGAGGTAAGGTTGTAGGAAAAAGACAAAAAAAAAATAAAAAATGAAAATGCACAATTGCTCGGGCGTCGACCTGCGCTGTGGCACAGCATAACTTCTCAACTATGGGGTCCAATCATCAATTGACACATGTCATTTTTTGATTGGTTTCCCTTATTTTACAAAAAATGTATTTTGTCTTAAAAATTACTAATTATAAAAAAATAAAAAATATATCAAAATTCGTATTTTTTCATTCTTTATAAATAGAGACCACGCTTAATATATTTTGGAGCACATTAAAAATTACTCTTTTTTTCACATTAAAAATCACATATTCCAAATTAATCAAGTTTTAATTTTAATTTTTTGCAGTAATCTTTTTCCATGTTAATTAAAAATTATTAGTAAAAAATATATTTATTAATTAATTTTAAAATAAAAAATAATTATTGATAATGTATAATACATAAAATAAATGAATAATAAAATAATATAATATTAGTTAACCTAGGTTGTATGAGTTGGTGATAAAAGTAAGATATGATAGGTTGTGTGGATGGATGAGAGAGAAATAATATTCAATTGAGAGACCGGGTTGTCTGGGTTGCTGATAATCTTGGTCATAGGCTGAGCAATTTTTGTGGCTCACTTTTTGGGAGAAATTCCTGTTAGTTTCAAAGAGATGAGAAAGACGAATATGGTGTTCTTTTCTCTCTAAACAACCACTAGCATAGTGGGCCATAATTAAATCAATTAACTGGGCCTTGGTTTCATGGCCTTTCGGCCGAAATAAATATTTAATTAAGACCCTTGGTCGAAGGCTATTTAAATTATGGTTAAATTTTGATTTGGGATCACATATTTTGGATTTAAGTACATAAATGGTTTTGACTCGTTTAATTAATTCAATAATTATTTTTGAGTCAAAAGACTGCAATTATATATTGTGCGTTGAGGACACAAATAGTATTTTGGATTTGGTCCAAAAATATATTTGACTCGTTAATTAATTTGATAAATATTCTTGAGTCAAAGATGGAGACTAAGGGTCTCATTAATAATTGTGCATGACATGCACAAATTGCAATTTGGACTTGATCCTAAAATTTTGACTCCTATAATTTAATGAAGAATTATCTAAGAGTCAAAAGTGGCAATTACGGTCACATTGAAAATTGGATTTAATTTTGGTATTTCGACCAAAATGGATATGAATTCAAGAGTGAATTCAAAGAGTTTGATTTTCCAATTTGTTTCGAGATTATGTCCAAATTAATATTTGATGAAATACTAAATTGAATGGACGAACAATTCGACTATGAGATAAAAGTTCTCATTATAGATACATTCGAATGTGGGGGAGAAGAAGAGTCTCTCATTAGAAATACATTCAGAATGTGAAGTGGTTAGCTAAGGCGTGGCCTTAAGGCTAAATGGAAAATCAAAAGGCAGTGGATGCCTAGTGGAATAAACTCCACAAGTTAAAGGAGTTTGTTCAATCTCGTGTAAAGTCACCATACAAGGAGATAGATTCGTGCGAAACGACAAGAATGGATAGAATGATCCTAAAATTATCTCGAAGTGTGGGGGGTGACTTGTAAAGATTGAAGCACTAGTAGTGCTTATCTGTGTTGGTTGACCAAATTAGAAATGTTCCTAAAACGGAATGAAATATCCAGTTGTGTAAAATGATACACTAAAATAAACTGGGTATTTTGACATAAACTCCGGATCCATCAGTGAAATATGGGGGAGCAATGTCATGAAAATCCTCTGAACAAATATGCAATGATGATTGCATTTTGAGAAAAACCCGGCCGGTTAAAAATAAGATGTTTAGAGTGATTATGGGTAAGGGGAATGAGGTTAAAACCCACACATAAAAGGGTGTTCATAGCCGATATTGGATGACGTGATTGATAAAGAAGAGCGAGACACATGATTTTGGATTAGGTTTGGAGTGTTCGTATTGTCAAATTCAATGATAGATTGATAGTACCCTCAATCTTTTCTTTCTTCTTGAAATTACTCCAATAAGCCTTTTTTTTTTCTTTTGTGGGTGAATTACTTCAACCCAAAAAATATCATGGGCATGTATAAATTTTGGCCTAAATTATATGAATCCACTCTTATGTACAGTACACACACCCTATATATTTATTAATATCAAATATAAAAAAAGTATAAAAATGTCTTCACACTCTTCTTATTTTAAACTCACATGCACTCACTCCAAATTAAAAAAAAAAAAACATCCTGCAAAAAAAAAAACAATTTTAAAAAAAAATTTAAAAATTAAAAATTACCACAAATATTAACTATTAATTCACTTTTTTTATAAAAGTGTTGCAAAAAAATATTCAAAATAAAAAACAGTTCCAAAAAACACTCTCTTTTTTACCAAAATTTTTTACATTTTCAAAACATAAATATTGGATAAAGTAAAAGCTAATTTTTGATAAATTTTTTCAAAATAAGATAAGAATTTTAAAAAAAATGAAAACTATACAAAATTTCACAAAATAGAACCAATTTTTTTTTAAAAAAGAATACAAAAGAGATTTAATTGGAAAATAATAAGGTGGGGGAATGGTTTGTAGAAGAAGTTAGAAAAAAGAAGAGAGAGGAGAAAACGAAAAGGTCACATCATAAGGGAGGAGAGGGGAGAGAGGGAGAAAAAAGAGGAGAATGAGTGTGCACTTAGGTTTTTAGAAAGTGGCTAAAAATCAGAATTTGTGTAGTTGTGCTAATTCTATGACGTGCGTAATCAATTAATTATAAATAAAAGTTAAAATGGGTGCATATAAACTACGGCCATAAATTTTGTAGTTTGTTTCTGTAGGACCAAGATTAGTGGTTTGACTAACTTTAATTTAATTTTATTATATTTTATATTGTAAATAATATCTTAATCTTTTTTTTATATATATTTAACAAATAGACATCTTCTCAATTATAATGATTTTGATACTATACCTCCAAAAATTACGTTTAAATATAAATTTAATAAAAAATTTATATGACTAAAATAATCTTTTAACACAAAACTATAAATTTTAAAATATTGGATATCCCTTTTTAAATTGTAGTATTCTATAACTAATTATACCATAGTCAAATTATAAGTAAAAGTTTATAATTATAAGTATATATACAAGAACTAATTATTTCTAATAAAAAAAATAGTGTATAAGATACATTGTACAAATTATAACCATGCATCGCATGGGTGAAAATACCAGTTTTAATTTAATAACAATTAATTAATCATTTGTCACAATTTAGCAATGAAAATCACATTATGACAATTTTTTATGAGACCTAAATTTTTTCATCATTTATTATACGAACGTGACAAAGTTGAATTTGGTCAATAAACTATACTTCCTTTGTCCCAGTTTTATTTTGCAATTTGACTTTCAATACTTTTGTAATTTAGTTTATTTGTAATAATTAAGGCTCCATCTGGATGGTGGATTTGAAATTCATGGACTTCATACACAAATAACCACCCTCTCCATTAATTTACAAATACTTAGACTTCATTTTAGGTTTAAAATGGAGAAATTCTAAATCCTCTTCAATCACATGTCATTTGAAATCCCTCACTTCTATCTCTTTCCATCTCTCATTTTCCTTACTTTTTCTTTCTCTTCCATCTCTTTATAATTCCTAACTTAAAATGTATGCTTTCTTACATGTATTTTTGTTTAAATCCATCCATCCAAATGAAGTCTACACGAATTTATTTTTTTATGAAAAAATTTAAATCATTTTAAATGAATGAAACAAAAAGATATATATATATATATATATATATATATATATATATATATATATATATATATATATATTGTAATTAATAGGGGAATGAGACGTAGTCTATAGATCTTTGTATGAAATTAATAGTGGCATGAAAAAAGGAAATAGTCCAAAACCTCGAATTTGTCGCAACACGTTACATAATTCTTCTAATCAATTATAAAAGGACTTACAAAACACACATGAAAAGTTGCAAATGCCAGAATCTCAGGTGAACGAACTTAAAATAGAAGTGACCGTTTCGAAAGATCAATTATCTGGATAAGGTGCAGAAATGACCGACTTGAATGATCAATTGTCTGCCCAACATGATCGACAGTATGCCCAAAATCAAATATCAACAAACTTATGAGTTTTTGACTAGTATAGAAATTCTAAAGATTAGCTTTTATTTTTTCCACAAATATTATACTTTAGGATTAAGTTTAAATATTAATAATTATTTATTTTAAATTTTTTACCAAGATATAAATTATTTTGATAGAGATAATGTAACGTCCCAGTTTTCCAAAATACAATTTTATCATTCTAGAAACCCGAGTCGTCACTTAGTGACTGAAAATCCGTACCATTTTTTTTTTCAAAATATGAAACACTTTTAATGACATTAAATAGATAGCGGAAGCATGTGTTTCGTTAAAAGAACACGTAGACAGCGGAAAGATAATTTTTTTGTTATGAAAGACGCGGAGATAATTTTGATGATTTAATATGCAAGGATCTTTATAAAAAGTTTGGCACAAAATAGACAACAAAATAACTATCATACATTATCATCCAGAGATTTTATAACTGTTCTTCACTTTCGCATATTCATAAAGTCATAATAAAAGTTATCGTTCTTCACTCCTTTTCTTTTGATGCATGACAAAATACCAATACAGGAAACCGTATCACTCTTCCACTGGCACGAACTCCACCTCGTCATATCCTGAAAAAGATTTATAAATAGGGGGGATGAGATTTGAATTCTCAGTGTGGGCGACCTGT
>JAPKLY010000618.1:162921-191794 GCA_026898435.1 Prunella vulgaris | reverse complement strand
GGCACGAACTCCACCTCGTCATATCCTGAAAAAGATTTATAAATAGGAGGGATGAGATTTGAATTCTCAGTGTGGGCGACCTGTACGCTACTATACAGATTGGTAGTACGCAAACATATCATTTTTGTAAAAATATTTTTCATAGCCACAAAGGCTCATCATTCATCATATAGCCCTCAGGCTCTGTGTAACGCCCCAGTTTTTCCAAAATGTTTCTTGGCATTCTAGAAACCCGAGTCGTCACTTAATGTCCAAAAATCCGGAATAAATTTTTTTTTTTTTTGAAAACTACAAGTAACATCACATGAACAGCGGAAGCATACATTAAGGTTATAAAACGCAGTGGCCATTTTCAAAATATCACACACACGATCGTTATAAAAGTTTGGCGCAAAATAGATAGTTCTGATAAATATTACACACCATCATCGAGGAAATTATAAACGTTTACCGCCTCGGCATATTAGTTAAGTCATATTAAAACTACTAGTCTCGTTTTTACGAGTAATTTAAAACACTTTGGTAGGGAAGTAGTATCACTCCTCCACTGGCGCAAACTCCCCGTCATCGAGACCTGAAAAAGGATTTAAAAGTAGGGGAGTGAGATTTGAATTCTCAGTGTGGGCGACCTGTACGCTACTATACATATTGGTAGTATGCAAACGTATCATTTTGTAAAAACACTTTTCATAGCCACAAAGGCTCATCATTCATCATATAGCCCGTAGGCTCTGTCCACCGTGGCGCCTAGCTACACAAGCCAGACCACTACATATCATTTGAGATACTTTTAATCATATAGCCCTCAGGCTCTGTCCACCGTGGCGCCTAGCTACACAAGCCAGACCACTACATATCATTTGAGATATAGCCTTGAGGCTCTGTCCACCGCGGCGCCTAGCTACAGAAGCCAGACCACTACATATCATTTGAGATACTTTACCCGTAGGCATTTGGGTAATAACCTTGTAATCGGACCCAAAGGTCAAAACATTTTCATTCAAATACACCAATAGTCCATATAATATTCAAGGCAATACAGTAAATGCCACCCACCTTAAACGCTTTCCTTTTTGCAAAACAATCACCGTTCCTTTCACCAGTAATTCTCGTCACCGTTTGCACACTTAGACCTAGCACCATTCGTTGTATTTCAGTTATTAATGTTTAAGAATTCTTGTTAAGATTTATACAATTAGTCTGATAAGGACATACACTTTACTTAGCATTTTTGTTCACTTAAGAAGTTAATAAAATGTTTTACGGTAATTAGTAGCTTGAGGTTCTTATCTAGGTGCATTTAGCATACTCAACTTTGTTAGGATCTTACAAGGTTCTTCGTATTTTCCTTTCTCAAGGCAAATAAGAAACATATGGTCCTTAATCTAAAATCAACACTAAATATCATGCCATTCATATAACTCATGCATTCACATAGAATTCACCAAGGCTTTAGACTAGTTTCCTCATGGGAAAATATTTGTTTTCCTTCTAACAAGGAAATAACACATAATCAACAATATTCAAGTACTGCAGTTTGCATGTTGACCCACACTTATACCAACTTGGAGAATTTTCTAAAAATATCAAAACTCATTCAAAAATCATGAAATTTTTACAGTGACTAACCCATCAAGTATAAATTACATATAAAATTTATTTCATATCATTTGGTTTAGGAAAATATGAGTTCTAGGCTAGTTTCCAAAACATGGCAGATTGTTCCAGAATTCTCCAAAATTGAGCAACTTTCGAAATAATTTTGGTAAAAATATTTACACATTTCCAAAAATCGTGAAATAAATCATGAAGATACTTAACTTCATGTAGTAATTTATAAAAATTTTAAAAGAATTCTTTCATGAACAGATTACTCCCAGAAAATCCGTACTTTAGAAATAAGGGGCATTTTGTCACACTTTCTTAGAAAATTCATAACTTATTAATGAAAACTCCATAAATTCTCAAACTAGATTTAAATGAAAGATAACTTGATTTAGTTTCCAACCATATAAGCATCATCCAAAAATTTATAACATATGAGGTCCGAATTCTGTACGAAATTCGAGGTCAGTGCATAAAGTGTGTGATTTGTGTGCATGCTTTCACTTACATTTTCAATTTCATAACTACCATGCAACCAACATTTTAACTCCTTCAAAAACATCATTCTAGACTTCATTCATCATGCATTAGAACATTGGAAAGTAATAATGTCCTAGGGTTTCATGGTCTCTAAAAATATGGAACAATAAACACACATAGCTCACATATACATGCAAGAAAACCAAATGTTTTGAGTTGGGGTTTTACAACCTTTGGAGCCTTTTTCTTGTTAACAAAAGAAGCTTTATTGTCCCTTGACCCTTAAGCTTGTAGGAATGGAGCACCACTTGGAGGAATACTTTGGTTTTGAGCTAAAACAAGGCAATGGAGTAAGTTAGGAGAAGTGGAGAGGAAAAACATGAACTTAGAAGAGAGAGGGAGAGATGTTGGCTTCCTCTTTGCAAGGAAATGACTCCAACCTTCAACCTAACTCCATGGATTTCTTGATACTTGAGGAAGGAAGCTCTCTTATTGTTGGAGATGGGAGAAGAAAATCTTTCTACCCATTGTTAGTATGGTGACCAAAACTTGAGTGAGGGAGTGAGAAGGGAGTTTGTGGATTTTCTTTTCTTTGGGTTTCTTTGCTCAAGGTAAGGAATGAACTAAGATAATTCATATATAGGAAATGGGAGCATATGACCATTCAAAGTTACTCATTTGGAGGTAAGAGAAGTCAATGTTAGGTAAGGGAATAGGAAAGAAGGTATGGCTCCTTAATTTAGGGGTATGGGCATTTTTTTGACTTCACATTTCTTCATTCCAGCTGATAATTTCGGTCATAAGGGGATTTAGGAGAGGAATTTGAGTTCTAACTGTATTTTGGGACGCGATATGGCTTTCGGGGTTGAAAACGAATATTATTCGGTCGCGTTTTGGGCTCCGAAAATTAATATTTTGCTCATTTTGTAAGCCTAAAATTTTATATCTTGTATTTGTTAATTAAAACTTATGTTTAACCCATTTTATTACTTAAGTTCTAATAAAGATCCGCAATTACTCGTCGGATCGAAGTTTTTCAAATTTTAGAGTTTTCGGTTCGACATTTGGCGACAAACGTCCAGGGTTTTATTTTTTATAAATCTTTTACACCCAAAGGGTCTTAAAATCCCTTTTAGAATCTTATTTCATTCGTTCAAATGATTTATTAATATTTGATTCATAGTTACGGTGCTAGGAGTGCTTCCGGTTCCGGTTTTTGAACCAACCGTCAAGTAGAAATCATTCATTTTAAAACTTAGTGTCCTCAAAGGAGTAAAAGATCAATCAAGCAAAAATATATAAATATAATAAAATGAAATGTAATATAAATAGAAAAAAAATCTAATTTGGTTCGGGGTATTACATCCTACCCTCCTAAAAAGAAATTTCGTCCTCGAAATTTGACTTACCAAGGTGATCAAAGGCTTGCGGATACTTCGCGCGGATCTCGTCCTCTCGTTCCCAAGTGGCCTCCTCCTTGCCGTGTCGGCTCCAGTGAATTAGTACTAGAGGGACCTTCCGATTCCTCAAGGTGTGCATTTTTCTTCCCAGTATGGACACCGGTACCTCTTGGTATGCTAAGTCACGACTTATCTCTAAGTCCTTGAAGTTGATAATGTGGTTTGGGTCCCCAACATATTTTCGGATGGATGAGACGTGGAAGACGTTGTGCACTTGGGATAGCTCAGGTGGTAGGGCTAAGCGATAGGCTACGTCTCCGACCTTGTCTAGGATCTCAAAAGGTCCTATGAAACGGGGTTTTAACTTTCCCCTCTTCCCAAAACGAATTAGCCCTTTCATTGGCGCGACTCGCAGAAAAACCTTCTCTCCAGCCTCAAAATGAATGTCTTTTCTACGAGTGTCGGCGTACGACTTCTGTCGGTCCTGAGCTACTTTAATCCTTTCCTTGATCTTAGAGACAATTTTTGTAGACTCTTCCACTAATTCTGGCCCCAGAACCTTGCGAACTCCAACTTCATCCCAACAAATCGGGGATCTGCACCTCTTTCCATACAACGCCTCATACGGTGCCATTTGGATCGTGGCTTGATAACTGTTATTGTACGCAAATTCCACCAACGAAAGGTGCATTTCCCAGCTTCCTTCAAAGTCCAAGGCACATGCTCGCAACATGTCCTCTAGAGTCTGAATCGTTCTCTCGGACTGCCCATCAGTCTGTGGATGGTAGGCCGTGCTAAACTTTAGGGTCGTCCCTAGGGCTCGTTGCAAACTCCTCCAAAAGTTTGATGTGAAACGAGGGTCTCGGTCTGAAACAATTGAGACTAGGACTCCATGCAATCGGACTATCTCTCCAATGTATAGTTGAGCTAGTTTATCCATTGTGTAAGTCATCCTGATGGGGATAAAATGGGCTGATTTCGTCAGTCTATCCACAATAACCCAAATAGCATCGTGATTCCTGATGGTCTTCGGAAGTCCTGTGATAAAATCCATGGTCACGTTCTCCCACTTCCACTCGGGCATCTCGAGTGGGTGTAGTAATCCAGATGGCCTCTGGTGATCGACTTTCACCTTCTGACAAGTTAGGCACTTCCCCACAAATTGAGCGATTGATCGCTTCATGCCTCTCCACCAAAAGTTTTCCCTTAGGCCTCTGTACATCTTAGTCTCTCCGGGGTGCGCCGTGTAAGGCGTGTTGTGTGCTTCCTTGAGGATCTCATTCCTTAACTCTTCATCCTTCGGCACACAAACCCTTCTTCCAAAAAGTAACATCCCATCATTATCGATGGAAAAGTCCTTATTGGTTTCGGCCTCCACTCGTGCCCTCAGTTTATTAAGAAATTTATCGCTCTTCTGTAACTCTATGATCCTTCCTTGAAGGGTTGGCTGCACTACGAGTGCGAAAATCAGGGATGGAACACAACACTGATTCACAATTTCTAATCTCAAACGGGAGAAATCCTCAATTAACAGCCTCTGTGTGGTAGGCATAGAATTGAGTTTTACATTTCTCTTTCTGCTAAGGGCGTCAGCCACCACATTTGCTTTTCCCGGGTGGTAATGAATTGTGCAGTCATAGTCCTTTACCAATTCGAGCCATCTTCTCTGGCACATGTTCAACTCCTTCTGCGTGAAGAAGTACTTTAGGCTCTTGTGATCCGTGTAGATTTCGCACTTTCCTCCGTAGAGATAATGCCTCCAAATTTTTAGCGCGTGGACCACTGCCGCTAATTCCAGATCATGGGTGGGATAGTTTTGTTCGTGCATTTTTAGCTGTCGTGATGCATAAGCGACGACCTTTCCATGTTGCATTAGTACACATCCAAGTCCAGATAAGGAAGCATCGGTGTAGATGACAAATCCTTCAGGTCCATCGGGGATGGTCAATACTGGTGCTGTGGTCAAACGCTTCTTCAATTCTCGGAAGCTTTCTTCACACGCGGAAGTCCAAACAAACTTTTCTACCTTTCTCGTCAGTTGTGTCAAAGGCTTTGCAATGCGAGAGAAATCCTGAATGAATCTTCGATAGTACCCTGCCAAACCGAGGAAGCTACGGATCTCATTCGCATTGGATGGTCTTTTCCAATCCATTATGGCCTCCAACTTGGCCGGGTCCATCTCTATCCTCTTTTCTGAGATGATGTGTCCTAGGAATATGACTTTGTCTAGCCAAAACTCACACTTGCTGAACTTTGCGTAAAGCTTTTCATGCCTCATTATTCCTAAGACAATCCTAAGATGTTCTTCATGTTGTTCCTTACTCTTGGAGTATATGAGTACATCATCAATGAACACGATGACAAAACTATCCAAATATTGGTGAAACACTCTGTTCATCAAGTCCATGAAGATTGCCGGGGCATTTGTCACTCCAAAAGGCATTATTGTGAACTCGTAGTGTCCGTACCGTGTCCTAAAAGTCATCTTTGGAATATCACCCTCCTTGACTTTCAGCTGGTGGTACCCGGATCTCAGGTCGATCTTTGAGAATACGCGAGCACCTTTCAATTGGTCGAACAAATCCTCGATTCGCGAGAGGGGATATTTATTCTTAATTGTCAGTTGATTTAACCCCTATAGTCGATGCACATTCAGAGGGATCCATCTTTCTTCTTGACAAATAGTACCGGTGCTCCCCAAGGCGAGGCACTGGGTCTGATGAACTTTTTCTCCAATAGGTCTTGCAGTTGTTCTTTCAACTCTTGCAATTCTTTGGGTGCCATGCGGTATGGGGCTTTGGATACTGGCGCTGCTCCAGGTACTAGGTCGATGGAGAATTCCACTTGTCGGTCTGGGGGCAGACCCGTTAGTTCTTCTGGAAATACATCAGGGTAGTCCCTTAAGAGAGAAGGAGAGATGGAGAGCTTTTTTTTTTTTTGCTTGGAGTTGGCTTCAAAACTTCAATACAACTTCATAGATGACTTTATACATGAGAATGGAAGCTTCTTATGGTTGTAAATGGGAGAAGAAAATTTCCTTCTCCCTTGAAATGATAATGGCCGAAAGTTGTAAGTGAATGGGGAAGAGATGCTTTGCTTGTTTTCTTTCATTGGTTTCTTGTCAAATGAAGGAAGAGTGTCAAGATAATGCATATATAGAGGGAAAGTCTTGCTTGGCCGAGTTTGAGTGTGTAGGAGAGGGTAGGAGAAGTCAAGGTTAGGTAAGGGAGTAGGAAAGAAGGTATGGCCCCTTAATTTAGGGGTATGTGCATTTTGACCCAATTTTCTTCAAACAATCAGATTGGTTTCGGTCATGGGGGTATTTAGGAGGGGAATTTGAGTTCTAACTGTATTTTGGGACGCGATATGGTTTTCGGTGTTGAAATCGGATATTATTCGGTTGCGTTTTGGGCTCCAAAAATTAATATTTTGATCGTTTTGGCACATAAAATTTTTATATCTTGTATTTATTAATCAAACCTTGTATTTAACTCATTTTACTAATTAAGTCTTGATTAGGAACTGTAATTACTCGCCGGATTGACGATTTTTGAAATTTAGGGTTTTCGGTTCGACATTTGGCAACAAACGTCTAAATTTTTGTTTAATAATTCTTTTAAACTTAAAGACCTTTAAAATCCTATTTAGGACCTTATCTTACTCATATATTTAAGTCCGATTCGCAGTGCTAGGAATGCTCCCGGTTCTGATTTTGGACCAACCATTGAGTAGAAATCAACCTTTTAAAAACATAATGTCCTTAAAGAAATAAAATAAGTTAAAATATATATACATAAAACATAATATTTAATATATATAATAGAAAATCCTAATTTGGTTTGGGGTATTATAGATAAATCACTGTTTTTTCTTTTTAATTTTTTACAGGAGACACGTTAGATTTTGGGTTTAATCATGGCGCCGCATGACTATTGATTGGATCTGTATGTTATGGTAGCTTTATTCTTGTAAGATTAGACCTATTACATTTTATTTTAGGGTAAGATGTTGAACCCTTCCTTGTTGTCGTAATTGAGATTTTATTTTGTTTTTTCTTTTTCTAATTAAAAATTTAACATCATCTGAATAATGATTTTTTTTCTTTACATTTGTTAATGCAAGTTAATATTGATTTTTTTTCTTTACATTTGTTAATGCAAGTTAATATTTAATTTCTTATGTTTGGTTGTATATCTTTTTTTTTTATCTTTAGTAATTGAAATTAGTCTATCACAGAAAATTAATCACTTATAAATATATATATATATATAATACTATTATTAATAAATATTTAATATTAAATTTAAATGAATGTATTAAATAAATTTTAAATTGAAGTATTCAATGTATGACGAATTATTTGTTACTTGTATGTATTATTTTGTCATTATATATTAACTAATAATTAATGATACTATATCTAGAGTTTTTGTGAGGATGATCATCTTTATCATAATCCCATATTTTACTATGATACGTAAATTGTATTATGTTTCAATATTGTTAATTTTTTTCTTTTTATTTTTTTAATTCTTCGGTTATGATGGGACATCCTTTCAATTTTAAAGGGCAAACACGACCTTTTGAGTATGTGCCCATTTCTATGGCAATCCACTATGTCTATGCTTCTTCCCCAACCTTGTTAAAGAGAACCCACATATAATTCACATCACTTTGTTTTTATCAGCACAAATTTGTCATTACTTGAATTAACCCTTATCAATCAATATTTTGTTATATTCCACAGGATGCTTTCTTATTTACAATAAGGGAATAACATGTACGTTGTAAATTACGGATTCTTTTACGAATGCATCATTGGAATCAAGAACCTCAAGATTAAATTTTATATATTCTTGTACTATCATAAATGTTCATATACATTATAATTAAAATTATTTGAACTCAAATTTTATAGTGAATGAACCAAACTATATTGTATATCAAACTTATTATTTTTTTTAATTTTTTTTTGTAAGGGAATAATTGATTTTAAGAAAATATAACCGATGAATTTGTTACGCATTTGTGGAGAAGCAAATGTCTCATGTGAACATCATCATAATATTGAAGTGAATATAACTAGAACATCTATTTGAAATGTTCTTATTATCTAGCTTTATTGTATAATATTTTTTTTTTATCAATCAATGGTAATTAAAAACATAAATTGTCGAATGATCTACTCCTAAAAGTCCTAGGGTGATAAGGTGTCAAAATGATCTATACTTTCTTATTGGATTAAATAAATCTTACAATTGACGTATTCAATGTATGACGAATTATTTGTCACTTATATGTAATATTTTGTCATTATATACTATATCCATGAGTTTTTGTGACGATGATCATCTTTATCATAATATAATATTTTACAATGAGCATTTTATCACTAAAGTCTATTTTTTGTGACAAATAGTATCGTCATAATATTCATACATATAATGATCGACTGAAATTTTAGTCACTCTAAGCATAATTCTTTCAAGATGAAACTTTTAAAATATGACGAGAATATGTTGTCATGTATACCTACACTTTCAGCTACGATCTTTGTCTCTAATTTGTAACAATTTTTACATCATTAGTGATGACAATATTTTGTTACTATATCAACATGTCGTCATGAAAGGGTTATACTTTCATGAAAAATAATACAATATGACGAAATAATTATCTAGTTTCTGACAAAAAAAAATAATGTCACTACTATTTTTTTATGACAAAAATTTATATAAAAATTTTTACCGTAGAAATTACTAAAAGTAAACTAAAAAAAGTAAAATGGATGGAGATACCCTTTCAGAATTTTTAACTTATTCCTGCCCACTTATTCTTGCGAGTCGCAACTAACCCTTCCAGGCCCCAGCATGCTTATTTCATCTGCTTTCTTTCTTTTCCTTTTTTGTTTTTAAATCACATAACTTTTTCTCTTTTTTTTTTTTCTAAAATTAATTTGTTAACTAAATAAATCAAATAATATTATATCATAAATTTAAAAATTCACTTCCAAACTGTATTACTATATGGATACATGTATGTTACTGAAAGATAAAATTTGTGTTACTATTATATTAAATGTTGTATTTTACATATATTCATTTATTTTTCATATAATATAAGAGCAAAATATATGTTGTTATAAGAAAAATATTATTTTCCACAAATATTTATTTATTATTATAGAAATAATTATTTTTTTATATAATAACACATATAAAATTGTAAAAAAAGTTGTTATTACATGAATCAATATACCTAGATTTTAAGATATAATAATTAAATTAAAAACATGTATTTGGCAATATAGTAACACACATTTGCCTATATAGTAACACAAAATGAGGAGCAAATGTGTGTTACAATTAAGACAAATGTATGTTACTATCATATAAAATGTTATTCTTTTTACATATATTTATTTATTTTTACAGAATAAATATTTTATATAATATAAAGAGAATAAATATTAGTTTTTCACAAATATATTATTTATTTTTATAGAAATAATTAATTTTTCATATAACAACACATATAAAATAATAAAAAGTGTATTATTAAATGATTCAATATGCCTAGATTTTAATAGGATGATGAATAAATAAGAAATACATATTTATTCTTATAAAAACTAATTTTCCTTAAAGTAACATACATTTGTCCATGTAGTAACACAAACAAGGGAGCAAATTTGTGTTACAATTAGAGCAAATGTGTGTTACTATCATATAAATTAATGTTATTCTTTTTAGATATATATTCATTTATTTTTATAGAATAAATATTTTTATATATTATAAAAATTAAATGTGTGTTACTATAATTATAAATATTAGTTTTTCACAAATATATTATTTATTTTTATAGAAATAATTATTTTTTCAAATAATAACAAATATAAAATAGTAAAAAGTGTATTATTACATGATTAAATATACCTAAATTTTAAGGGGATGATGAATAAATAAGAAACACATATTTATTCTTATAAGAACTCATTTTTCCTTAAAGTAACACACATTTGTCCATGTAGTAACACAATGGGAGCAAATTTGTGTTACAATTAGAACAAATATGTGTTATTATAAAATTGAATGTCTGTTACTATATTTAAAAATATTTATTTGTCCTTAGAAAAATATATATTGTACTTATATAACATATATAAGGTATTAAAAATGTATTATTATATTAACAACATATTAGTAATATAAATTAATAAAAAGAATTAAAAAAGAAATTAAATAACACATTGTATTTTTGCAAAATTATATATTCTTTTTATAGTTGTTTAAATGTACAAAAAATTAATTTTTTAAGGATTAGTTAAACAAACTTTACTTTTTAGTAACACTCTTTTTTCTATATAAAATTATATATGAGAAAGAATTTTTACATTTATAATATAATATTACTTGAATTTCATTAAATCAATACACTAATTTCAAATAAATAAAAAATAAAATAATCTAAAAAAAGAAAAAGAGAATTTAAATATTACCTTCGATCATGCCCAGTGAGAATTGAAAACATTAGTATATTCTATTGAAAAGTTGGCCGAAAATGATGGAAACGAGAACTAATAACATTAGTATATTCTATCTTGGACCGACAATGGATGGTTTCCTCCGCCTAAGGATAGGCGGTCTTTTTAAATATTTTTAGTAAAATTTCTACCGTAGAAATTTTTATACAAGTGTTGCTCTTTTTTAATCTTTATTTTTATCATACACACAAAATAAATTAAATTTTAAAATATAACATCACTACGTATATTAAATCTAAACAACAATAAATACGCAAAAATAATTCATTTCAAGTTTCAACATATTAAATCTAAATATTTAAAGTCATACATATATTGTTCCTTGAAATTTAAATAATAAAAAAAATCAATGAACTCTAATTTGTACAATTTTTGCTCTTGACTTTATGAATATATCTAATCTAATAATTTAATGAATATGTTAATTAATAGCCTAATTTTTATATATTTAATTATACATATATAATATAATATATTTATTTAACTATATATATTTAATTAATATATATATATATATATATATGGGGCGAGTCTACCTAATACCAAGACTCGTCCCAGACCCGACGAGTTTTTGGTCACGGGTCCAAACCCGCCCTGCGACCCGTTTGATCGGGTTTTTACCCGGCCCATACGGCGCGGGTTCGGGGCGGATCCGGGTTTGAACCCGCCCCTTTGCCATCCCTAAATAATTATCACAGAAAAGTTAGTTTTTAATGACAATAATAATAATTATCATGTAAAATTGAAACATTATATTTTGTGATGAAATTTTAATACCAAATGTGATAATTTATATGTCACTATTGATGAAATGATTTAGTGACGCTTACTTTATCGTCACCAAATGATATTTTTTGGTGACGAATTAATATAACGTCATTTTTACTTAATATCACGCACCTACAGTGACGTTCTTCGCGACAAAAAATTTTATCATCAAATGTTTTTTTTATGACAATAAGTGATGTTTTCATGCCAAACTTTTCTTTCGTTATTTTTCAAAATTTTTGTAGGGTTAATTAAATTTAGGAGATTGTTTTTGGGATACTATTCAACACCTCGATTGTTTTTTTTTATTGATTACTAATCATGATTATTTATTTTCTTTTGCATTTAGTTTTTAATATTAGTTATTCATACTACTAATAAAAAAACCCCTCTATTTAATTACTTTCACACACAATTTTATTTAATGAAATTCAACTATTCTTTGCGGATTTGATCCTTTAATTATTCTACTATATTAGTGGGCCGATTAAGGTGATTGCCAGAGAATAGTTAATTTAGTTGATTTTTATTTTTGTTTTTTTATTTATGTAGATTTTTTTTTATTTTGTTCTCTGTTGCTTTCATATAGTTCATTGACATATTCTATCTAGCAGATTTACACTAACACTGACTGGTTAGGGTCATAATTGCATCATTTGACATCCATATTGATATGGTTTTGATGAGTTTATGTTCAAATTTGACCCTATTATGATATACTATGTACTATTGACCCCGTGTTGGCTAGAAAGTGTGTTTTGTAGGGAAAAATGAGCAAAAATGAGGATTTCATGATTATGGTGAAGAAGACGAGATGAACCGAGCATGTGGAGACGTTCAAATGACTCAAGGGAAGACCCTAGGAGGCTCGGATTAGAAATCAGATCGAAAACAAAGAAGTCGGGAATCGGACACCACAAGGCTGCTCAAGTCGCGAGCTGGAAAGGCATGAGTCGCGCGCGGACAAGGCAGCACTCGCGCACTTAATCCCTGGATCGAGCCACGAAGCACCGCGCGAGTCCTTGGTCAGTTGCAAATCGCGCGTTAGTTCAGATCTCTGGATTTTCAGGGGTATTCTCGTCTTTGTGCGCATTTAATGAAGGGTATGGTCAAAGCATGAGAAGTACTATATATACATAAAGCAACAGATTTCCAAGGACATTCTGCACATTTCCATCATTTTCTTAGATTTCCCAATTAGATTAGGAAGTCATTAGAAGTTATTAAGTGGGTTATTAGATTTTCTCTATCTTCTATCTTCAATTACTTTTCATCTACCCGATAGATCGACAATCCTTTTGTTGCTTTAGCTAAGTCGTGATTAGAGCTACATTCATACAGTTCGATTTTGCGTTTTGAGTTCCGGATTGCAAGTTGGATATTCAAGGTAGTAGATTAGTCTTTCAATTCCATTGCTATAGGTAAGATTCTTGTAATTTCTCTTTGTTTTAGTGTTATTCATGATACTAGTGTACTTAATTGTTGAATTGATCACTCAATTAGCCATGGGCTAATTCCCATTTGCATTGGTGTATGAAGTTTATGTAGTAATTTGGTGATTCTATCAATCCTATGCATGTATTGTGAAATTGATTGGGTAATTCTCTTAATTGATGATATGTGTGAATGTTTGATATTGCCAATTGGATGTTTAGAGCCTAAGTGGATTAGCAAGAAATGAGAATTGTGCTTATTCATGAAAATTCTTTATTGAATGTTGTGCATGCCAAGTGTTTGGTGAAATGCTCTTAAGGTAATGAGAATTGTTTATGAGTTAAGTCACCTCAATTAGAGTATTAAGTGTCATTAGAGAGATCTAGGCACATTAATGAAGCTCTAGGCTTAATTGATCAATCAATGGACCTTGCATGTTAGGAGAGATAGACTCCAAATGAATCATAAGTGGATTACACTAATGCATACTTCTCAAACTTGCTCATCTTTATAAGGTGATAGGTAGATTTACATCTTTTGCCAAGAATAGTAGATAGATACCCCAAACCTTTTATTGCTTTCTTAGATTCTATTTTCAACAACGATCTTACTATTCATAGACCCATTTCCCTGTGTTTGATATATTTTAACTTGACCATCTTGCCACGTCTACTACGATCATGTATACTTGCGTGTGACATGAAATTGGCAAACAAGTTTTTGGCACCGTTGTCGGGGAAACAACTACTTGTTTAGTTTGTTTTGTTGTTGTTGTTGGATTCATTGATTGATTCTTGCCTCTTGTAGGTATATGCACACAAGAAGTCAAGGGGGAACTTATTACCTCTTGACTTGAATATTGAAGGAAGTTTAAGAAGGTAATGAAGACAAGCTTGTCTTGAGCAAGCAAGCATGGAAAATGAAGGAAACGAAGCCCGAGAAGAAGCTCGAGAAAAAAGAAATTTGAGACCACAAGTTCATGAAGAAGAGAATTTGGCTCAAAGGGAGGTTCCTCAACCTTAACCTAACATTCCTCAACCCAACTTACCATATCAACCATACCCACCTCAAAACCAACCACTACATAATCCCTACCATCAACCATATCCCATTATCCTATGAACCAACCTTACTACCTACCACCACCACCACCACCACCACAAAACTATCCCTACTATCCATATCCACCACCACCTCAACCTCCACAATATCGACCACAAATTGCATCCCATATGGAACCTAGCCCACATAACGAACCACTCTTGAGAGACTACTTTGAGCCACGAGTTCGTGAATACTATGATGGTATTGAAAGGCCACCTATAGAGACAGAGAAATTTGAGTTGAGTCCCAATCTCTTGAAGATGCTTAAGGAGTCAAAATTCGATGGAAGCAATGATAAAGAGGATCTGAATGCCCATCTAAGCAATTTTATGGAAATTTGCGACACCGTCAAATATCAAGGCATGACGAACAATGAGAAGAGACTTCGATTCTTCACTTTCACCTTAAAGGGGCGAGCTAAGATATGGATACAATCCATGACCCCTAAGGCGGCTACTTGGGAGGAGTTGAGTTCACAATTTCTTAAGAAATTCTACTCTCCATCGAAGATGCTCAAAGCTAGGGAAGAGATAAAGAATTTTCATCAAAGATCGAGGGAGACAATCTCAAATGTTTGGGAAAGGTATCAAAGCTTACTACTAGCGTGTCCTCAACACGGTCTTAAAGAGGAGGATATCCTCTTGACATTCACCATAGGGCTCAATGAAATGCACAAGAACTACTTGAATTCATGTGCCGGTGGATCCGTGTGGACAAGGACCGTTTGTCAAGTGAACGACATTATTGAGAACATTGCAGCGAATGATTCCTTTCAAAGTGAGACAAGCGTAGGAACGGGTGATCGGATGTCCTTGCTTGAAGAAAACATGAAGAATGTGATGCTAATGATGCATGGAAACCAAAGTCAAGCTCCACCGCCTATGCAAGTCAATGTCGTGGAAAGTGTTCCTACACCATTGCCGCATACTCAAGAGGATGTCAATTATATGGGGAGGCCGCAATACAACAATTCTTATCCCAACAATCAATGGCCTTACATTGCACCTCCTATTCCCCAACAAGGAGCACCTTATCAACCCAATCAAGGTAATGCTCCTTATATTCCTAATAGGAGACATGATAATTTTTCATATGTTAATCCTAAGGGAGCAATTTAACTACCTCCGGGTTCAAAGCCACCAAACAATGAAGGGAAGGAGAGTATGGACGAGATGTTGACATTGATTTTGAAGAACATGGATGATATGAGACTAGAGAATGAAAGGAGACATGATGAAACCAATAGAAAATTTGATGATCTTTACATGTCTCAACAAGGTCAAATCAAAAGTCTTGAATTCCAAATGGGGTAAATTGCTACATCATTGAGTCCTCATGTTAATCGAGGTAAATTTCCTTCGACCACCGAAACAAACCCTAGAGAACATTACAATTCGATTGTTACTTGTGTTGATGCTCCTAGTGAGGTGGTGAGGACTTGTGCTTTAGAAAATTTTCATGATGAATTGGGGGAGGATGCAATTTGTAGTGAGAAAAGTGATTGTCTTGTAAATGGTGATAAGAGAAGTTTGGGGGTAGTTGTGAAGGTGGAGAGAAAAAAAGGAGAAAATGAAAGGAGTAGGCAAGTTAGGGGGTGAGGTTAGTAAGGGGAAAGAAGGGATAGTGCATACGAAAGAGAGGGTGGAAATTTCTAAGAGTGTTCGAGATAAACTTGATGATAGATTGAAGAAATTTCTTGATTTGTTCAAGAAATTGTATGCAAACATGGCTTTTCAAGAGGCCATTGAGCAAATGCCTACATACACAAAGTTCTTGAAAGATCTTATGGTTAAGAAGAGGAAGAGTGAAGAGCCGGAAACCGTTAAACTTACACAAGAGTGTAGCGACCTTATTCGACGACATCAACCTAAGAAGCTTAAGTATCCGGGTAGTTTTACCTTGGATTGCCAAATTGAGGGGAGCAACAAGATCAAGGCTTTGTGTGATCTAGGGGCAAGCGTCAATGTAATGTCATTGTTGATATCTAGAAGGTTGGGATTGGAAGATATGAAGCCCACGTCCATCAATCTTCATGTGGCGGATAAATCGAAAGTTCAACCGAAAAGGATTTTGGAGGATGTGGTAGTTCAAATTGGTAAGTTCTTGTACCCCGTAGATTTTATGATCTTAGATGTTGAGGAAGATGATGATACTCCTGTTATACTTGGGAGGCCCTTCCTAGCGACTTCGGATGCGTTGATTAATATTCAAAAGGGAGAGGTTACCTTGAGGATGAATAATGAGAGAGACACTTTCTCTATTCATAACTCCTCAACGAGTTCCCCAAGGAAAGAGGTAAAAAATGTCATCAAAGTCATAAGGGATGATTTGGAAAGAAAGGATAAGGTGGAGATGAATACTCTTGATCTCAATAGTGAAGTTCTTGAGGAGGTTCCTTTTGAAAAGAGAAATAAAGTGCATTTAGAAGGTAAAAAGAAAGTGATGAATGGGGGTCATTTTTGGAGGAGGAAGAAGAGTGATGTAAGTCACTCTATACTTGTTGATGGTTTTCTCACTTGAGCTTCATTGCGTCCGGCTAGGGGACGTTAAATCCAAGCGCTTGATGGGAGGCAACCATCCTTTATATCCTTTTTGTATCATTTATTTTGTTCATTAGTTAGAATTTTGCTTGTTTGTGTGTCTTGTTGTGTTATTATAGGTTTGGAAGCAAGAATCCCATTTCTATCTCTATCATCACTTAGGTAATTGCTCTTTTGTTTTGAGTAAAATTTGAACAAGAATAGTTTTGAGGAGCACTTTTATGGAAAGGTTTTGATTGATGCTTTGTTTTAGGAGTTAATTTTGAGTATTCATTAGGTTATTGAGGCTAGCAAATCTTAATTCATCACTCTTTCCAAACATTATTAGGACTCGTGATCAAAAAAAGTTTGGGGGGGGGGTGTGATTCGTGCTTAATTTTCGATTTACGAGATTATTTGGTTGATGCTTTAAGTTGGGTTGTGTAGAAAAAATGCAAAAAAAATGTGTAAAATGGTAAAAATTCGAGGAGTATGAAGGAGGCTTCCGGTCGCGCGCCCAGAAGGCCGGAGTCGCGCGCCCAGACGAAGGAACTCCCGTGCTTAATCCCTGGATCGAGTCACGAGAGCACGCGCGACTTGATACTCGCGCGTCCACCAGGCCAAAGTCGCGCACCAAGCGGAAATTTCGGATTTGGTCAACATTTTTCCAACTTTGACTACACTTTCCAAGGTTGACCCATCCACTTCCTACACCTTTAAATATCACTTTTCACACACAAACACACACTCCACACTCAAATTTCTTGCATATTTTCTCTTACAAACCAAGAAGAAGAAGAAGAGGAAAATTTCTTATATCTCAAGCACTTCAATTTCTTTGATCAATTCCTTCGATAGGTATGTTCTTCTTACTCTCCTCATTTTATTTCTTGTATTTTGATTGAGTTTACATGGTTTAATTTGTAAGAATTAGAAATTCCATGTTTAGAGTTCATAAGTATGAATTTGGGTATTTTTTTATTCTAAGCATGTTTTTGTGCAATTGATGATGTATTTGAGCTTTATTGATGATGGGCAATCCATTTGGAGCCCAATTGCATGTAAATTTTGTGGATTTATGAACTAATTGAAGTTTGAATTTTTTGGGGTAGGCATAGTGACGAATTTTGGATTATTTTGTGCAAAGATTAAATTTTTTTCATGAAATCATGCTTAATGCTTGTTGTTATGATCTATAATGGCAATGGGTTGGATTAATTTGATTAATTCACTAATGAATTATGCTTAGTAGAGGATTAATTGTGAAAGAGCATTAGCATGAATAGTGAATTGCATGAATAATTCCTTGATTCCTATACTAGGACCTCATTGTTCATACTTAGCTTGCTTATTTGCATTAGTTGATGATATACTTGAGTTCATTGTTACTCTCTCTTGTTCATACTTTGAATTTTGTAGGCAATGTCTAGAAAAGGGAAAGGAAAAGCTTCAAGTTCAAGGTCAAGTAAGGGTTGGAATGATGCTACCTTAGAGGAAATGTGTTTCAAAAGTTGTGGGGACAAACCTTCCAACCATGGGCTAGGTATTTCAAGGCCTTTGAGAAGGTGAACAACATTGATTTTCACGTCGGGAGATACTTCAACAAAGAGTCCATGGCTTTGTGTAACTTTGGGGAGGATGTGGAAGAGTTGTTCTCCAATATCGGATGGAAAGGGTTGCTTGAAGTTCAACACAACCACTCTTATGATGACTTGAACATAGAGTTCCTTAGTACACTACGAGTCATAGAGGATGACGGAGTACCCTTCAAGGCCAAATTTTGGATCAAGAATAAGTACTTTAGCTTAACCACCAATCAAATCAATCAACTTTTTGGTTGTGAGGAGAACGTCGATAGGTGCAATTTCTACGCATGGGAGAAATTTGTGAGAGTTCAAGAAGCTTGGAGTATGATTAGCAAGGATGATGATGACTACATTGCCCAACATTCGAGGTCTTTTACGATTGCCAACCTGATATTAGCATACGCGCACAAGGTGTTGACTAACACCATTTTTGCTAGACTTGAGTGCAGCCGAGTAAGGAGCGAGGAGCTATATATCTTGCATTCGATGTTGAAATCAAGAAGACTGATTTTGGGGTATATCTACTCAAGAATCTTGCTCTATAAATTTCCAAGGCGAATTGCTCTTATGGTGGGTTGATAGCTCAAATTGCCCAAGGAGTGGGTTGGACGCCGGTTAAAGATGGTGCAATGTGTGGGGATATTGACTTGGACTACATGGTGAGGTCGAGATTGTTCAAAAAGAGAATGAACATTCCGTGTTTCGTTGTGAAAAATATCAAGGATCTTTTCCCTCTCCTTGAGTATGACTTGATCACATGAACGAAAGTAGAGAACTTGAAGCTTAACTCGCCCGAGCATCTTCAAGTCAAGGAACAATTCAACCATTCGTCGGTCAAGAGAGCAAGGGGTGAGTCAAGCTCACACGCACATGAGGAAGCACAAGAGCAAGAGCAAGAAGAGGAATATTTTGAGCAAGGGGGTGCTAAAGAGATGGGAGGTTTGAGTTTCAATGAGTGGGGACATGAGATCCAATCTCTTAGGATTGATGTCAACGAACTTAGGACCGATAACTCACTATATATACATCAGGCATCAGATTTCCAAGGACATTCTACACATTTCCATCATTTTCTTAGATTCTCCAATTAGATTAGGAAGTTACTAAGTGGGTTCTTAGATTTTCTCAATCTTCAATCTTCAATTACTTTTCATCTACCCGTTGGATCGACGATCCGTTTGTTGCTTTAGCTTAGTCGTGATTAGAGCTACATTCCTACGGTTCGATTTTGCATTTTGATTTCTGGATTGCAAGTTGGATATTCAAGGTAGTAGATTAGTCTTTCAATTCCATTGCTATAGGTAAGATTCTCGTAATTTCTTTATTTTAGTGTTAATCATGATACTAGTGTACTTAATTGTTGAATTGATCACTCAGTTAGCATGGAGCTAATTCCCATTGGCATTGGTGTATGAAACTTATGTAGTAATTTGGTGATTCTATCAATCCTATGCATGTATTGTGAAATGGATTGGTTAATTCTCTTAATTGATGATATGTATGAATATTTGATATTGCCAATTGGATGTTTAGAGCCTAAGTGGATTATCAAGAAATGAGAATTGAGCTTATTCATGAAAGTTCTTTATTGAATGTTGTGCATGCCAAGTGTTTTATGAAATGCTCTTAAGTCAATGAGAATTGTTTATGAGTTAAGTCACCTCAATTAGAGTATTAAGTATCATTAGAGAGATCTAGGCACATTAATGAAGCTCTAGGCTTAATTGATCAATCAATGGACCTTGCATATTAGGAGAGATAGACTCCAAATGAATCATAAGTGGATTACACTAATGCATACTTCTCAAACTTGCTCATCTTTATAAGGTGATAGGTAGATTTACATCTTTTGCCTAGAATAGTAGATAGATACTGATACGTTGCAAAAGTGTCATATTTTAATGTCATATTTTCCCATGTTTCAATATTAATTAATACTTAAATATTTGTTTTGATCAAGTTCTATGTGTTGTAGGAATGAGAATGATTTAACTGATGCATTGGCCATTTGGTGAGATTTTTGAAGCTGTTGATTTGGAACTACAAAGAAAAGACTGTAAGGTGTGGGCACGCCTTAACTGTTGGCAAAAATCCCGAATTGAAGAAAATGAACAGCAGAGCTCCTTTGTTAAGGCGTGGGCAAGTCTAAGGGCCTGGACGAGATTTTTAACTTGGCGCTCAAATCTGACCGTTCATATTCAAATATGATTTCCTCCTATATTTTAGGATTTCTATGCAGACTGACTTTTAGATAAATATCTTACTTTTATTTTAATTATCTTAATAATTTTAATTAGTTATCAGGGAGTTATTTTAGAATTCTTATTAATTAGAACTCCCGTAGATATATATATGATTCCTAATATCTGAATTTATATTCAGAGAAGATTGTAAAAGACTTCCAAGGAGAATACTCTTTGCTTTTATCTACGTATTATTATGGATTGCTAAATCATTCGTCTTGCCAGGTAATTATAGACATGGTTCAACATTAATATGTGAGATCTAAATAATTCTCAAACTCTTTCACTTTGTATCATTTGTATAGTCTCTGTGCTCGATTATATTGTTTGGCGAGTTGCTTAATATGGCCAATTTTTCAATTCGTGAAAATGATATGTGCCAATTAGAACGTTAAATCCGTAATTGTTTAATTGATTCTAATATTTGTGGCAAGTAGCATAATTGATCGCATCACAGTCTCGGTTATTGCTATAGGGGATATGCAACCTAGTCTAAATGAACCTACATGTGCCTTTGTTGGCTAGAATTAGGTCTTTCTAGATTAATTGCAGTCGATAAGCTAAATCCTATGATGGTATCTAGGGTTGTTTATTTGACTAGGGAAATAATTAGAGATGACATCCTAATTATCGACTCAATATGGAATGATTAGGTTGTTAGGTGGTACCAACAACTATAACTAATTTGGTGTTAAAGTAAAAGAGTCATCTTTGCATCTATGATCGTATATGTTGAACCATTTCAAAGATTATCTCGGCTAGATATTTTATTTCATCAATTTATCTCATTTTTAATTTGCCGTAGACTTAGTTTAAAATCAAAATTCAAATCCCCCCATTTGTGTTTTATACTTTTTGTTGAACTAATCTGTTTAACCAGTCTCTGTGGATATGACCCTACTTATCGCTATCTCTAGTTGTATTTTTAGTAGGTTTTATTATTTGTTAGTTTCGACACCCACCAAATTTTTGGCGCCATTGTCGGGGACTTGGTGTCAAAATATGTTTGTTTTTAATTATCTAGTTTGTTTATTTATGTCTTCATGTCTCGTTCTATTCCTATAGGTGAACTTGATTTTGATCCGGAAATTGAAAAGATAACTCATCGATTAAGAAAAGAAGCAAAGTTGAAGAAGGAAGCCTCTACTTCATCCCTTAACTTACTCCTATTTCCTGACTCACAAATTAGTCCTAGTGAATCTAATTTTGCAAAAGAAGAAATAGGAATGGCATAAAGGGAAATGACTTTGAAGGAGTTAACAGCTCCAGATCTTGATCAACAGCCTTACTATGCATTCAATATCCCAACATGGAGGCAGATTTTGAGTTAAAATCTAGTTTGATTCATTTCCTGCCCAAGTTCCATGGTCTCGAAAATGAGGATCCACATAAACATTTGAAGGAGTTTCATGTTGTTTGTTCTAGCCTGAAACCACATGGAGTGTCTGAAGAATTAGTTAAGTTGCATGCTTTTCCATTTTCGTTAGAAGATCGAGCAAAGGGTTGACTATTCTACTTACCTCCGGGCTCAGTAACTACGTGGACGGGTATGGTAAGATTATTTCTTGACAAATATTTCACTGTTTCTAAGGCTGCTACAATGAGACGGGAAATTTGTGGAATAAGGCAAATGGATTCAGAATCACTTCATGAGTATTGGGAAAGGTTCAAGCAAATATGTTCAAGTTTCCCCCCACATGGAATTTCTGAGCAGCTCCTTATTCAATACTTCTATGAAGGCATGCTCCCAATTGAAAGAAGGATGATGGATGCTGCAAGTGGAGGTGCAATAGTGAATAAAACCCCTGGTGAAGCGAGAGACTTGATCACTACCATGGCAGCAAATTCTCAACAATTTGGAAGTAGACAAAATACATCCATCAAAAGAGTGAATGAGGTAACGATTTCGTCTCTTGAGGATAGTATTACTAACTTGTCTTCTCTTGTTCAAATCATGGCTGCAGGAAAGATGCAACAAGCAAAGGCATGTAGAATTTGTGCTTTTGTGGGACATCCAACCGATATGTGCCCGACACTTCAAGATGACATTGAACAAGCTAATGCTATTGGAGGATTTCCAGACCCACCTCAAAGGAAGTATGAACCCTGCTCCAACACTTATAAACCAGGTTGGAGGGACCATCCAAACTTTCGATGGGGAAGACCTCAATACCAAAACTCTCACCCCAACCCTTTATTGCTTTCTTAGATTCTATTTTCAACAACGATCTTACTATTCATAGACCTATTTCCCTGTGTTCGATATATTTTAACTTGGTCATCTTGCCACGTCTACTACGATCACGTACACTTGCGTGTGAAACAAAATTGGCAAACACTGACCTCTTCATTGTCTATTATGTTTTCTCTTTTTAGTGTATGATCACTCGTTCCAAAAGTAGTAAACAACTTGACATTGATCCAAAGGTAGAGAAATTGTCATAAGAATTAGGAAGGAAATTCATGCACGTTGATACATTAGCTTCTCATCGACGAGAAAGACGAGTAGTGAAGACGAACATGATATCAATGAAGAGTCAAATCTCGAGACAGATATAAAGAAAATGATAGAAGAGAGGACATTGAGATAGTTGACATATCCAAACATTAATCATCAGTCACTCTGCATTACTATCCATGCTCTTCTTGCTAATGTTATGTTTGAATTTAAATCTAGACTTATTCACTTATTGTCTTCTTTCCATGGTCTTGCAAGAGAAAACCCACATATATTTCTCAAGTAGTTCCATGTTGTGTGTCGAAGCATGAAATTGGCTGGGATTACAGATTAACACATTAAGTTAAGGGCATTCTTTCTTCCGCTAACAAACACAGTGAAAGATCGGTTGTATCACATACCGCTCGAAATAATTACTACATAAAATGAGATTTCTATTGTTAGGCAAGAGTGTTGGGACCATTTTAAACATCTCATAGTTGCATGCCCACAACATCATATCAGTGAACAGTTGTGTAAGCAAATAAATTTTGCTACCCAATTAAATAATGACACGTGTATAAATTAAATAAATATCAACATATATTACTATTTTAATTTTGAGGATTTATCAAAATAATTCTATAATTAAATAATAAAATGATATTTATTGTACACAGTACAAGTTGTTATTGAATTACGAGTCTCCCGGTACTCGTAAATGGTAATAAATGGTTGATTTGTCCTATTTATGAAGACAGCGGGAATCAATAAAGCTAAATTTGGTCGATTCGTAAATCCTGCCAATCAAATCAACATCAGTCAACCATATCGCGCCACATGTCAGTGCAGAAAAGGAAGGTTCTTCACCTCTCACCCTATAAATAGGGGGTGAAGTTCATGCATTTCACATATCGAAAAGTATTGAAGACGAACGAGCAAGCAGTAATATCCTCTCTACGAGCAACCTGCGAGCTAAGAAGATCAAACGATCAAGTCCTTCGAAGATTCAAAAAGTTCTTCACCAAATCTAAAAATGTTCTTCGAAGTTCGAGTCGTTCTTCGTTATATCCTTCGAGAAACATCGTTCGATCTAAGACGTTTCTACCTTGAAGATCAACTCAATGACAATAAGTGTTCATCACCGTCTTCAAGCGTTCTTCGTCAAGTTCATCCATAAATGCACTTCGATCTAGGAGCAAGGGATCAAATCCCTCCGATCAAGTGTTTCCAGATCAAATCCAGACTTGAAGATCAAAGATCATTCTTCATCAAATCTGAAGCGTTCTTCATAAAATCTTTCAAGACCAAAGCTCGATCCAAAAAAAGACGACTCCGTCCTTGAATAAGTGTTATAAGCCAAGCCAGTCAAAGTTAAAGCCCGTTCAAGTCAAAATCTAAGTCAAAAGTTGAAGGAGAATCAGAGGAACAAATTAGAGAGAAAGGACCCTTAAATTCAAAAGAAATAAAGATTGTAAATCATTTTTGTGTTTTTCACGAAATTCGTTGTTACAAATTTGGCACGCCCAGTGGGACCTCACTCTACCTCTCATCTCTCCTCTTCAAGACTTCAAAAGCTTCAAGTCTACATCAACCATATTCAACATGTCTTCAGCATGCAAAATCTATGTCAGAGTTACTCCATCCGAGGCGGCCGAAGCCAACGTGTTCACTCTAAGTGTATCGAAGAAGTTGGAATTTGAAGCCTCTTCACAGACTAACTCTTTAGTTGGGAACAAATCACCTCATGCTATGAAGGAAGATGAAGTTGATTCAGCAAGCTCAACTCCACGCTCCCAGTCAGACTCCTCATCAACTTCAGGAGTAGGTCCAGTGATGATGGCGGACACTTCAACCATTGAAGACAGACTGTCAAGCCTGCTCAAAGTTGTTGAAAGCCTTACCAGTCATGTTAACTAGCAAGACTCTACTATTGCAAAGCTGATTAGCAAAGTAGACGGTGTTGAGTCAAGTCACGCTAGCGGAAAACAAAGTTGAAGACCGTGACGAAGTGGAGACTTCAAACAAATACCAAGCACCTGAGACTGAACCAACTGCTAGGGACCTGCCGATATTAGCTGACGACGGGATACAAGTTGATCAGCTCAAAAAACTTATCTTGGAGACTGTGAAGGGGAAGTTTGTAGACAACTCCAAGTCAAGCCACAGTTATGCCAACCATTACACTGAAAGGATCAATAGCTTGAGGATGCCAGTCGGCTATCAACCTCCCAAGTTCCAGCAGTTCAATGGCAAGGGCAACCTGAAGCAGCACGCTGCTCACTTTGTCGAGACTTGCAACAATGTCGGGACATATGGCGATCACTTGGTTAAGCAGTTCATCCGCTCCCTCAAAGGCAATGCCTTCGACTGGTACACCGACTTAGAAGCTAACTCCATCAACAGTTGGAACCAAATAGAGGACGAGTTCCACAACCGCTTCTACAGCACGAGAAGGATCGTTAGCATGATCTAGCTAACAAACATATGTCAATGGAAGGATGGGCCCGTCATTAACTATATCAACCGATGGAGGAATCTCAGCCTCAATGGCAAGGACAGTCTGTCAGAAGCGTCTGTGATTGAGATGTGCACCCAAGGGATGCGATAGGGTCTTTGAAATATCTTGCAGGGGATCCAGCCAAGAACCTTGTAAGAATTGGCAACTCGAGCTCATGACATGGAGTCGAGCCTGGCAGCTGCTGGATCAGACGGGCCACCAACTCATGAACAGTGAAGGTTCAGAGAAAAGCTGGAGGCCAAGAAATGGGGCAGAACATTTGTCAAGGTATCGCACAAAGAAGCTATGCAGACAAGCCCAAAGCCTGTCAAAACCTAACGAAACAAAGAAGTCCGAGCTAACAAAGGGAAAACTGTTGCTCCTGTTCCTAAAAGAACGCAAAAGAAGCCGACCTTGAAAGAAATGCAGCAAAGACAATATCCATTTCTAGACACTGACGTATTAGGAATCTACGATTTGATGAAGGATAAGCTCATTAAACTCCCAAAAATGAAGCGGCCAAATAAAGCTGGACGTGTCAACGACCCCAAGTACTGCAAGTACCACAGACTGGTGAGTCATCCAATCCATGATTGCTTTGTCTTTAAGGATAAAGTCATGCAGTTAGTTAAGCAAGGAAAGATTCTGCTTGATGAGGAAGCTGCTTCAAATTTCATCTCTGTTGAAGATGACGACTATGACTATGTGACTTGTCACATGGTGAAGACAAGTGAAAATTGTCCAGCCAAAGAAAATGCAACTGCTGACTGCGCTATGACGATGAGCTTCACAGACGAAGACTTGTTCCTAGGCTCACAACCGCACAACCGTCCGCTGTTCGTGACTGGATACACGAGGGGACAAAAAGTTAACCGGATCTTAGTCGATAGCGGATCAGGAGTAAATCTCTTGCCTTCGAGGATGATAAAGAAGTTGGGCATCACGGCTGATGAAATGGGCAAAAGCCGCTTGATGATTCAAGGATTCAACCAAGAGGGACAGCGAGCTCTTGGCACGATGACATTAGACCTGTTGATTGATGAAATGGTCTCAACCGTCCTCTTCAATGTTATTGATGCAAGGACATCGTAAAATATGCTGCTAGGACGTTTGTAGCTTCACGAGAGTGGCGTGATACCTTCCACGATGCATCAATGTTTCAAGTATTGCAAATATGGCAATGTGAAGCGAGTGTTTGGTGATGCGAAGCCCTTCACTAAGGCTGAATCTTACTTCTCTGATTCCAAGTACTACCAAAAGCGTACTGCCCAAGCTGAAGAAGAAGAATCACCTCAAGAGGTTGTAAAAGATGCTTAAGCCGCAAGGGGCAGTAAAAATTCGATGTTGTCACGCCCCAATTTTCATAAACAGCGGAAGTCTTACTTATAATTAATAATTTGGAAAATACCTTTTAGGACGTGATCTAACATGCTTGGAATAAATTTTTCTTTTCTTTTTAAAACCTTAGGACTAAAAATCAGAATATCTTCATGAATTAAACAACGAAATCCTAAACATAGGATACATGCCTTCAAATAATAAAATACTATCTGTCATGCGACTTTATTTCAATTAAATATAATTCATATGCAAACCTAACTTATTCTACTATCCTGCAGCATATATAACATCAATTAAACATATAATATCATCTAAAATTTTCGTGAACAGCAGCAACATTGAAAAAACTCAAAATTCATGCAGGGGGTGTATTTATCAAAAACTTGTGTGCACAAACAGCCTTCTAATTATTTCAAAATTCTTATTTCTTTAATACCTATCATCTTACCACGCTTTTCATAACTAACAAATACTCAAATAAATCATATAACACATATTAAAAGGAATTACCAAGAAAGCTCCACTTATCTCATATAAAATCATATCATAGGAAAGTTAAAGGACTAAAATGACCCTAGACTTATACTATTAATAAATTCGTGAAATTTGGCTAACATACATAATATTTTAATTACTCCAAAGACATCAAGTAACAATAGAACAATTAGTCATGCGTCTATTTCTAAAAATCTAAACTCACAAATTCATAAACACTCAAAGATTTCATATTTTCAACATAATTTCAGCAGTGCGTCATCAACGAAATAAATCAATCTAAAATACTTAAGTTACTGGAAAAATTCCATAAAAATTCATGTAGGTTTCTGACTACCTCTATTATCCATCTATAATTTTACCAAATTTTATCCTTAACTGACTTTTATAAAAAATTTTGCGAGATTCGAAAATCTCCACAAACTGCCACATATTTTTCAAATAATCATAACTAATTCGTTATAACTCCAAATCATGCTATTCAAGATGCATTGGAAAGCTAATTAAAAAACTGTAACCGAATATCGAATTTAATTTACGAAAACGTTGAATCACGAAACCGTAAAATCCCTTAAAACTTACTGGAAGCCAGAAACACATCAAATCCTACACATGCAAAATACTAAAACTTATATTTAATAATTTCATAAAATATCAAATATATCTAACATGCATCCTAATTCACCTTTCATGACTCATAAATCAAATAGGAATAATATTTATTGAAAACATATCTTGTAATTAATTAAATTCCATGTACCAAATTAAATCATGAACATGCAAATCAAATTCTTCAAGAAAATAATCTTAAAATAAAATCTTTGCAAAACAATTAGAACAATAATTTGCAACTCAATCAAACCAACAAATGGCACTCAACTTTGTCCAATAACTTTATACTTTTCATATCCCATCCACACGCCTCCTCCGCTAGCCTCCTCGTCCCTTACTCGACATAATCTGAAAAAAATAGTTTGGTGAAAGGGGTGAGAAATTATAAATAACTCTCAATGGGGAAACGTTAGTTCGAAGTCTAAATATAATGGACATGCGTACATGAAAACATACCATACATACATATTGAATACGACTTAACGCATCTGATTGAATACGACTTAACGCATCTGAATGAATACGACTTAACGCATCTGATTGAATACGACTTAACGCATCTGATTGAATACGACTTAACGCATCTGTTGACACTACAAGGTTTCCCTTTAGTATCCGTGAATCTTGTTGGTACTAAAAGCACCCATTCTTCTTAGCATATAAACATATAAACACATCAACATAGTATTTAAAAATCGAACCAAATACCACTTTTTCACCGTAGGATCCCCACCTTGACTTCTTTGAAAGAGAAACGGTTTGTGTGTGTGTACGTCCGGCTTTCTAATCCTTGAGATGATCCT